>JAKVQX010000148.1:0-29924 GCA_030463015.1 Geotrichum citri-aurantii
AAAAAAAAAAAAAAAAAAAAAAAAAAAAAAAAAAAAAAAAAAAAAAAAAAAAACCTCCTAAATATCAGACGGCGTGAGTTTTTTTTTTAGCTCACCGAAACTTCCGATAAAAACAAGGAACACACGACTGTGTCTAGTCTGAAGTTACTTGCAAATTTGCACCAATTTCGAATGTTCACAAGTTGCAACAATTTCAATTTATCCCACACAAAATCATTTACACTTGATAAAAAAAACTTGATTTTGGTTGTCTATCTGAGAAAAGAAGAAAAAAAAAAAGAAAAGAAACAAGAAAAAACAGATTTTCATCATGAAAAATTTTAGTGGACCGCCTGCAATATTTGATTAAAATGTCCAAACGACCTGTCATCACAAACTTTTAGCGATTAGCTCTTTGTATTTAGAAGAAATTGAAGCCCTATTTTGCTGGATCTCAGTTAATATGGTGATTTAAGAACGAGTAAAATCAAGAAATTAACTACGTCTAGTAAGTAAGCTTTTAAAGTGTCTTTTCAAAATGTGATTATTTAAAGAACATTAGACTGAAGGGAATCAACTCACATAAAAATATCTTACGTACCACGACCTAGAGTTGTAAGAGAAAAAAGAAACCAATTCAGCACAAGAATGATATTCGGACCCTCTTTTCATGATTGGACAGTTAGCTTTTGTTTTCAGTTTAAGTTGAATTTTTAGAAATTTTTTTTTACATAATTTAAAAGGATTTATTATGTAAAAAATAACAGTTTTCTATAAGACACCCGTTATAAAGCAACAAACTTTGTGTTCATTTTTGTTATCTATAACGGGGTCACACTGAAAAATTTATCATTATGAGTTTTATGAGTTTAATGAGTTTTATGAGTTTAATGAGTTTTATGAGTTTTATGAGTTTTATGAGTTTTATGATTATTATAGGATTTTTAATATTGTCACTTTATACTTTTTTTGGCTAGTGAAAGTGAGTGTATACATTAGAAATCGTTATTTCAACAAGGAAAACTTCACTTATTGGGGACCAAGATCTTTTACAAATTTCTTTAAGTTCGCATTGATGGAGCGCTAAATCTTCTACACAAATGCCCAATTTGCGAGTATATAAAAAACACAAAAGTTTTGTCGCTACAGAAAGTTACAAAGTTCCAGTAGTAGGACAAAACGGTAGAATCTTGATAGAACTATATATAGAGATTTGTGTACTCGTGTCGAGAAAAGAATTGTTAAAAACCCAATTCTCAGAAATTTTGTTACAGCCAAAAAAAAAAATGGATAATCGTGCACATAAAACAAAGCCTTGACTCAAATGATATTCAGCTTTAAAGTCGCCATTTTTTTTTGAATAAGACCCAGCCATACTTTGTTTAGTCTAAAAAAACCTCGTCAACATTCTAGTTCACTTGATAGCTACGACAGAAACTTATTTCTATAAAAACGTATGTGAGTTGTGTTCTTTGCGTTGACTTCTAAATTGATGTTTCAAAAGTAGGCAACTATAGAGATAACACAAACAAAACAGGCAAATTTCTGTTACAGACTATGGGGACATGCAAGAAATAAAACGTATTCCAACCGACAACAACAAAAAAATTTTGATAAATTTAAAATCCAAAAAAAGATAGTTTTCTAAGAAAAGATTTTTAAGCATAAGATCCTTTAGAGATGGTTCTTTATTTAGCACTATGAACAAGAAAAAGTTCATACTGGTGAACCTCTCGAATAGTCGGTCTCAATCCACAATTTTTAAATAAGTTTCAAGGTTTTATCCTTTGGAAGAAGAAAAAAAAAAATTGGGTTTGATGGCCCAAATAGGACTAGCTTTGAACCTTGATTAAATTCTTTTTTTAGTTTGCACAGTTACGCTTTTTAGCGAGTTCTCAAAGATCTGTCAAGACAAAACAGTTATTAAAAGATAAAAATAAAAAGTAATGTACCAATTTTTTAAAAAAAAATACCGACTGTACCCCAGAGAAATTAAAAAAAATTAGAATTTTTCTTCTATTTAAATATCACGTCAGCTCTTTCTTCTAGATATAACTTCCCCTTTTTTTCATTAACTCAATATAAACACACCCATATTACTATACAATGATCCGTTCACACAGTCCTCCTCCGGACTCACCGCTACGGCTTCAGGCAGTCGGTGCCGCGATAAGGCTTGTAATGAAAGAGCGCCCAGTCGACTCGCCTGATCCTAACCAGACGCTTTTTTCTTCTTTCGACAAGTCTTTTGAGTTGCACGACAGAGATATTGCAGAGATATTTTCGGTATTCAAGTAAGTGAGCGTATAAAAAACCATTTTCATCTACAGAAAATAAACACTGCCAAAACCTGTCTCAAGGTTGTTGTTGTTTTTTTCTTTTTTTTTTGCTTCTGAACATGCATAATACACAACTGTTAGTCTTCTTAATAACTAACACGTTTAGCGATGATGATAATGACAATCTTTCAGACGATGAGAAAGACTTTGTGAGCAGTCACCGATCTCACAATTCCATTTTCTCGTCGCGCAACAGCTCTATTTCTGCATCCATTTCTGATGTTGACCCTGTTGAAACAAGATCTGGGCCCGCTCTGAAACAGTACCAGTTACATCAACAAAAACGACAAAACCAGAGACCTCAACATCAAATTACAAAAAGCACCACATCGCATATCAAGCCAGTAAACTTGAGCCTTAACGTCCCAGATTTTCATTCTTATGACACTTCAACAGTTGTGCTTGAAAAAAAAGAAGACAATACCTCACTTACTAACACCATTATCTACATTCGCAACAACTCTTACACAAACCTGCATGATCGCCTGCCAACACCTAGGCTCACTTCAAAATATCTACACCAGCGTCACTCATCAGTTCCAAGTCCAGCAGAATTGCAGGTACTCAACGATCTGCGGGCCTGTACCTCGCTGTCACCAGCGCCGTCTTTACCACCTACAGCAACAGCCATGGTTAGTAGTTTCAACAGCTTGACTCACAAAAGTATCTCAACTTCAAATTTGAGACACGAAAACGCTAATTGCCAGCTCTCATTCCCCTCTTCTTCAATTGCACATAGCAAATCTCTAGTTGAGCCTTCCAGGCTAGATACTGTGTCAAACAATACAAGTATCATCTCCGAAAAAATTACGACACAAGCGCCGGTAGCCATTGTGAACACTTCACTTGACCAAAAACATTCTTTTAAAAACGAGGCAGGTCGCTCTAAGTCACTCAGTAAAATTGAATTTTCAGTTCCAGATAGAGCTAATCAGTTAGTTTTTCCCACCCCTGACTTCCCAATGCCTGAAATGCCTTTTACGACCGACCCTCTAAATACTACATCTTCAGTATCTAAGCTGCTGACAAACTTCAGCTGGACCAACAAAAAGAAGAAGCAACAGAAAGACTTTAGTGAAATACCTTTTCCTGATATTATTCCTAGTTCAGATGGCTTTAAAGACCTGAAGTACAAAACGCACCGCTCTCCGGAAGTTCACAAGCCAGCACCCCGCATGGTAACTCCCCAGCCTGCCAAATTGGAAAATGATACAACTAAGAAAAATATTACACGAAAACCCGTCTCCAACTTACCGGTTCTGAGTCCAATTGTAACTGATCACAGCTCTGTTGATCCGTGGATACAATTTTTTCCCATGGCGCCCGAACAGACAAACAATAGTGCTAGCAAAAACGCACACTCAAACTTCAAGAGCCATGAGCCGGCCACAAATTCCGAATATAACCTACCAGCAAAAGTCAACACTTCTATCCTTCCCGTACGTAAGTGGAGTGCGTCTACAGTCTGTTCTACTGAGTCTTCTAAGGGACAGGGAAATATAGAACGACTTCAGCGCAATTATGACATGCTATCAAGAAAGGTCAAGCAACTTCGCCAGCAGAAACAGCTTGCAGTCGATAGCAGCATTGGTTGTGAGCAGGACGCTTTCCCTGAGCTTGAGATAGTAGAAAAGCAGCGCCATGAAGCTGGCCTTTTGCTAAGTAGAGCTTACAAACGCCAACGCGACCGTTCCGGCGAGACCGAGTTCTGGGTGCGCAGCGCTGGCACCAACTAGGTGGTAAGATAGTAGCACTGCTACTGTTTTTCAACACCTTCTCGCACCTTTTTATTTTCATTTTGGCCAAATTAAATGGCAATTAGTAATTTTTTTTTTGATTGTTTTTGGTTTTTGTTCTTGATTTTTTTTTTTTTCTTTTTTTGGTTTTTGTTTTTGCAACGTTTACTGGTAAGATCCAGCTTGTCACGGTCTACACAACCTTTTGATTTCAAAATTTGAGCGCTGCCATGACACAGCCTGCTCGTTCTAATACTTGAGCGCTGTTGTTACGAAGTCTGCTCGTTTTGATACTTGAGTGTTGTTTCTACCGATCTCCCCGCCTAGAATAGTTGAAGCTCAAACAAGATTTTGCTTCCTATTAAATTTTCACGGGTCTAAAGAGATAAAGAGAGAATAGTGTTAATAATAAATATAACAATTTGTAATAAGGTAATTTATATACATATCTGAGATAAGTTTTATTTCTTTCTTTTTTCATTTTTAAGATTTTTAGTGATAGTTTTTTCATCATTCAAATCAGTTCATGATCGCAGTAATTGCGTCGGGTGTAAAACATTGTGACAGGTTTAAAAATAAAATCACAGACCATTGTCTCAACTAAGCTTTTTTAATAACAGACAAAGTTTTTTTTTTTCATTTCTATAGCGTTAGATGCATCCACTTAAAAAAAAAGTAAATTAACATAATTGTGTTGACGCAATTATGTTTCAACAGATTTTAGACGGTGATTTAGTGTTTCAGCACATTTAAAAAAAAAAACATGATTATTAGTGTTTCATGCTTGTGGGGTTAGGGCCTGCGGCTATAGTTGTCAAGAAAAGTTATCTTTCCATAACGCTGTCAAACACCATGAGCTTTAGAACAGTTCTAAGTCCAAAAAATATTAAAAGTACTTGAAGTTTTTTTTTTTTTTTAATTTTGAGATACTAAAATTATAAAAAGAATTAGTTTACTATCCTTGCAACTATTTATAGTACACTAATTTTTTAGAGAAAGTATTGGGAGGATGGATTTTTTTTTGATATGAGGCAGATCTAATTTTAAGCTTAAAAAAGAAATGTCTTCAAGACAACTAGGGCAAAAACTTAAACATGAATGATCAACTTCAAATGAGTTAAAAGACTTGTACTATTTTTTTGACGTCACTCAAGGTAATGGTAAATTAATAAAATTGAAATTATTAATTCTAGAGCTTGGATCTGAGTCAAGAGCTTTTTTTTTTTTTTAGTTTGCAGCTTGCTTGTAGGGGTGAAAAACTTCTATTTCGTAGGAAAAAGAAACAACCCTGAATCAATCTAGAAGCCACAAAGTTCCCTTATGACAAGAGTCCGTTAATATCAAATTCAAGTCAGCAACTCCATATTGCAAAGCTACAAATTATTTATATTATATTTGTAGTTTGGTACTTTGTAGACTTGGTTCATTTATTTTAGTTCAGGTAATATACAAATCATGATAATTTGAATTCAATTGGTTTTATTTTTTTCCTGGCGTTTTAAGACGGTTTGCAATTTCCCGTGAACTCGTTTAATTTTTTTTTTTCAAATTTCTTGGCGCTGATTATTTTTTTAGGGGTCCACAGTCTCATTACCAAAATTGAAGCCATGTTTTTTTCTGCTTACTTTCAAAGTGTACAAAAAATTATTTTGTTCCAAAAGACCTCAAGTTTTTTTCTTGCTTTTTCATCTTCTGAGTCTTTGGCTCACTACACAGACGCTACAAGAAACGTGAGACCGTACTCCGGCGGGTTCTTATCAAATTAAAAAAAAAAAAATTACCACTTTTCCAGCATATAATCACATTCTAATAGTCACAGATCATGGCCAGATTTGGACTTCCTTTTACAAAGAAGCGCTCGCTACGTAACTTACGTTCTGCCACAAGAGTAGATGATGCGCCACTGGATGCAGTACCGGAGGACGAAGTTTCCGGAACCTCTCTGTTCTCACATTCACACGACGAAAGCTCGATCTCGTCCACCTCCAGCACGGCGTCTTCGTCGGAAGCACCAGTTATAGCCGGCCCAGCTGGTAACCATTTACACCCTCTGTATAATGTTGTTGACGACGAACACTTTGATCAGCGCTCGTTTGAGTCGTCCGTCGACACACTTATTGTCGGAGATACTGCATCCACTATCAATACGCTGCTTGACATGTCGAATCACTCGTCTGGTGGTCCCTCGCAGTCGCGCAGAAGCGCGAGCACATCTAAGATGCTTCCAATATACGCAACGCGCTTCCGCTCTGGCGTGCAGGTCTTTGAATCTGACATTGCCGCAAAAGTTTTCAGAACAGTTGCACGATCTAAGCTCAAGCAAGCGGAGACTCAGGATAAACAACAGCAACAGAATACTACTAGGGGTGGAGCCAGCCAGATCCCACTGCCGCCAGCACTTACGTGCCAGACGATCTCCACCATAAACCCATTTTCAAAAAAGCCGTTTATGGTTATCTCTCGATACGGAAAGACGTTACGCAATCCGGCGCTGGCGAGTAACCGTCCATTTACGCTGCTTGCAGAGGAGGTGCACCAACACCAGATCGATCTGGGGCTCCTGCGTACTGCACCTAACAATCAACCTTCCGGTAGCGTCGGCCACGGACCAGCTTCCATAACAGTTGGCACAAGCGTGACTGAAAAGTTCAGTGATAAACCGTTCTGCACAGTATGGCAAGAGGTTGTAGGCACGGACCAGATTAAGTATACTCTTGAGCTAGACGAGACTGAGTTTGAACAATCTCGCGTTGTGATGCTTAACGACGGCAGACGCCGTGTAACACAGACAAGTTACGGTGGTGTACGTCTTCAGTGGGACGGTACCACAGGCATTGGGTCGCCGTTTGGGTCTGGCTACTTTGAGTTGCGCTTTTCTGATGATATAATTCTTCCATCTCCCGGTACCACTGATGCTGAACAGCAGCCACAGCAGAACAGGCGCCCGCCTATTGCTGTCTATCACAATGTGGGCACTAAAACTTTGGCAGCTACACGCAAGGTTGGTGAATTTTTGATATGGGAGCCGGGCTTTGAATACACGGACTTGATTGTAGCCATGGGCATGGTTCTGCGAGAACAAGAACAGCGCAAGGAGATTGAGGGTCATACTGTGCCTCTAAACAGGCTGGGGAACATTTACTGAATGCATTCAATCTTCTTTACAAGGACTAACTACAATTAGAGGTGCTTTTACTGGTCCATTAGCTTTACTCTGCAATTTCTCCACATCTATAGTTTCTTGAGTGTGATTGTGATCTACTGTGCGAGAAAAAATTATCGCTTTCTGTGACAAGGATAAAACAAAAACCACTGTCGGTAAAATTTTTTCAGAGCTACTACTTTCTGCTTCTGATGTTGTCTGTCTTACCAGGGTTAACGGACGCCGGCACGCCGACTTGCACTTTCGAAGCAAAAGGCACAACAGGAGACCACAGTCTCACTTTTTTTTTTTTTCCAGCGAAAGACATACAAAACTAACTTCAGGGTTCAGGCAACATTATGTTGTATCGTCGCACAGTGCCGTGATGATCTCTGATTAAACAAACTTTCGCAAGCTCTACCATGCTGTGCTTGCTCAGAACAAATCTCTGATCTTTATTATCAGTTTGACTAAAATATTTACTTTTGACAAACAATCAATGAAGAAGAAAATTTTAAATCAAATAAAAAATAAGAAAAAAACCCCTGAAAAAGCCGACAAACCCATTTCTTAAAACTTAACTAAATAAAATCTCTCAAGTCTTGCGCAGCTCAATAAGCCGTTTGTGCTTATACAAGACGTTAATTACATCAATCTGTCCGTTAGGCTGTTGCTCCTCAAACTGCATGAGAGATTCCAAGCCGTCTAGGGCCTCCTTCCAGGTCACCTTGCGAATAGGCTCGTTCTCTTCATCGGTTTCTGCGTCACGGTCGCCAATAAACTGCGATGCAATTTGCTCCAAAATGTCGTCGTTGCAGTCGACTACATCCTCTTCTTCCGGATTCAAAAAAAGTTTGAATGGCATCGATTGATCCGATGCAAAACGTGACGCTAATTGTTGCACATCTTCTATGAGCTCTGCAAGTGTCAAGTAGCGGTCTGGATCGCTGCGAGGGTCAGGCCCTACCGGCACAACGCGCCCATCGCTTCCATCCCCGCTTTCGATGGGTGCAGGCTCGGTGGCCTCTCCGCCATTGGAATTATTACTGCCGTTATTCCTCTCATTCGTAGGATCCTCTGTCACTGCCCGTGCCGCCTGAATGTTATACGCCTGGTGCTGTCCTTGATACTGATGTGGTAGGTTGAACGGAAGCTGTGATGGAAGTGTGAGTCCCAGTGACTCCACTTGCGCAGAAACGGGGCCTGACAACATTTGTGAGCCAGTGTGATGATGTTGTTGATGGCGCTGTTGCTGTAAAGCTGTATTGGCGCTGGTCTGCGGGCGCACTTCAGGACCTCTCTTTTGCGGGGTGGGGGTCTCAGAGGTGTTGACGGCTGTTTCTTCTGCACCACGACCACCACGACGGCGTGGTACCTGGCCTTCCAGGTCTTCCTTAAATAGCTGTGCCTTCTCAAACCCAGTCTTTATAATTTCTGGGTTTAAGTCATGCGCCCATGCCGCTGTCAGCCATCTTAGCGCACGCAGCACATTCATTTTGCGCATTGGGTCCTGAAACAGCTCGTAGTGACGAATTGAGAACTTGAGCAGTGATCTACGATAAAGCGTTTTCACTGCAGGCGTGATGCCATGCTCGTATGGATTATACCTACCAGTTGCAATATTTGGCAGCCACTGGATTGTGGTATTTTTGAACCCCACAGTTGCTCGTATGTTTGCAACAGCCGTAAGATGAGGGTTGAATCGGTCAAGCAGTAGTAAAACATTTCTGCCTTCCATAATGTCGTCAAACCATAGTAGCCATTCCTCCATGATTGACGCTGTCATCCACGCAATACCATTGTGCTTCCACTCAAAGTCGAGCGCCTTGACTGCGACGCCCGCGTTGCGAAATGCAGTTGGGAATTTAGAGTAGCCTATGACCCAGAGTGGAAGCTTCTCATCTCCCGACGCGTTGCAGCAGAGTGTGGCCGTCACCCGTGCTTTGAACCGCTTAATTCCATGCACCTCCTCAATCTCCGGCGGTTTGCTCGGAATCAGCTTCCACAGCAGCGCAATCTCATCCAGACAAAACACGTCGCGACGAGCATAGTTTTTTGTCAATTCGTGAATAACTGCAACATTCTGTAAAAGTCCAGACTCATTGTGCGATCCAGACAGCTTTATAGAATGACGTTTTTTGAACCCATCAAGCCAACCGTTCGAAAACTCGGGCTGCGATAAATTGGTGTACTCTGGAATGCGCGACCACAACTGAACCGCAACGCGCTTCAATGTATCACCAGTGATAGGCAGGCTCTCCTGCTCCTTTCTCTGCACCCATTCGAACAAGGCGGCGTCGAGTAGAGGGTATTTTATTGGCCGTTGCTTTTTTTTTCCGTCGGCACGCGCGACAAGTCCATCCAGATGTGAGTATTTAGGTGATAAAATACTCGATACAGTCGACTGAGGCAGTTTAACTTGGTACTTGTCCTGGAACCACTGAATGAGTTCGCGCTGCGATGGGCGAACCGGGCTGCTGGCATAATAGTCGCGCAGCGCCTTTTTCTCTGACAGCGTTATGCTGTGCCTCATTGCCGGAGGCATTGTTTCAAAATAGTAGTTTTATTGATTAAACAAAATAAAATAAAAACCAACTATTAATTGTCTTCTTGTAGAAAACAACGCGTAAATTGGTGAAGAGGGGTATTTTATTAGTGGTTGATATGTGTAAGAGTTTGTAACGATATCGCTATAAAATATTTAAAATTAACAGCTTCGCCTACAAAAATAGGAACTTGGTGGTGTGGCGGTTCATGGGCCAGCCAACAAAAAAAACTGGGCGTAAATATCAGTACATTTTGAAGAAATTTGGGTCAGCGACGTTTTCAGTAACTACATGTATGAAAGTTAGAAGCATAAATTGAAACCTTTATTGTTGTGAAGAAAAATATCTATAGATTAGTACGTAATCGTGTTAATTAATTTATGTGAAACCGTTAAAACCTTATAAAATCCCATGAAAAAGAAGAAGAAAAAAAAATAAACAAAACCTCATTGGAAGAGAGAGAAAAAAAACCCCAAAAAGAACTAAAATAAATGAAATCCCAAAAGTAACGACTGCTTAGCGTGCCGTAGTTGTTGCGTTATAGAAATGTCCAAAACTGAGTGAACTTCGGCTCTTCGCAGAAGCAGACGAGGAAATAAAGAAAGAAGACTTATAATTGCCCAAGCTTTGAGAAAATGATGTCACAACGGCCTTGGAAGTCGATGTCACAAAACTTGAAGGTGTCGAAATTGAAGTACTGGTAGTTGTGATGGCAGTAGGCAGAGCAGAAACAGATATGGAAAGACTTACAGGAGCAGATATAACACTTGAAATGGCTTTGGAGGTAGATAAAATCAAAGGTTTCGAAGTGGGTAAAGGAGTGGAAACAGTGCTGCTGGAAGACGTCTTACCAGTGTTTAGATCAGTGTAGATATGAGGTGAAGTAGATAATGTCGAAGAAGAAATGGAATCAATCACCGTAGAACCCGGTGTCAACGCTGTGAAACTAGATCTAGAAGAAAAGATAGATGTTGTGACTGTTATAATAGATTTTTTTCTAATAGATGATTTCTGTTCAATTGTAGAGGTAGCAGTTGGTGAGAAAGAATCTCTCAAACCAAGAGACGCAACTGAAGGGGTAGTAATAGTGACAGACGGCTTTTTAGTTGATGAAGGAAAACGCACAATAGTGGTTGAGACTGCGCCGTTCGTGCCCTTGTACACAAGAGTTGTGGTAGTAGGCTTGATTGTAAGCATTTCAGCAATAAAATCATAGTTGCTGTCGCTAAGTATCAACCCAGCTTGATTTTGTTGAACTGTGCTTGATGCTGCAGAATCACTTGGTGGTTGTTTTTCACCTGCTAGTGTCTGAACAGCAATGACATCAAGCCCGGGTTGAATACTGATAACCGCTGAGGTAGCACTCGCAGTAACTTCAGCTTTTTTATCTGAAAAAATGGCAGACGTAGATAAATCTACATCAGCGGCAAGATCGTTAGAAGCTCCAGTTGCAAAAGGAGAATTAGGCAATGCAGACCAAGCTAGAGTGATAGGACTGGAAGAAATAGTTGAAGGCTGTATTGTAGAAGAGGGCGTAACAAAAGTTTGAACAGCATTAGAGGCTCTGAAAGCGCTTCTCCAGACAAATTCAACAGTGGATAGGCCAGAAAAAAAAGTTGAGCTGGAAGAGGTAAAATCAGGTGGAGAAGTAGAAAGGGCTGTAGTAACATCAGGTTCACTAGATGTAGTGGCAGTTGTAGAGGCTTCCAAAGTTTTAATGACGGTTGATTCAGCATCAACAACAACTGTTTGGGTTATAAGCTCTCCTTCAACTGTCAAAGTCTGTGTAATAGTCTGGTAATCAGTAGAAGGAAAAGCAGTAGAAGAAGCTCCAGAAGGAATTTCACCGAATACAGTAGTGGGGTCAGCTTTCAAAGTTCCGACTATTGTCGGCTCAACATCAACAATGACTGTCTGTGTAACTTCAACTCCATCAATAGTAAGAGTCTGTGTAAGAGTCATATAGTCTGTTTTAGTGTCGACTGCAGTATTAGTAGGAGCAGCTTGTGGAGTTCCAGTTATCGTTGACTCTACATCAATAATGACAGTCTGTGTAACCTCAACTCCATCGACTGTGAGAGTCTGTGTGAGTGTCTTGTAGTCTGTCTTAGCGCTGATAGTTGTAGTTGTGGGAGCACTAGTAGTAGTGGAAGAAGTAGGAGTTGGATCAACAGCAGTAAGGACTAAGGTAGTTGTTTGATCTTTCTCAACTAAAAACGTTTGGAGTACAGTTTTCCCGTCAATGAAAGTGGTCTTTAGCAAAGTTTTGACCATGACTGATGTAACTTCAGGAATGGTTGTAGTCTTGAAGTCAAAAGTCTGTCCTGGTACCGTTCTAGTAATCACAACATCATTTAAGATTACAGTTGTGACATCCTCAGAACTAGAAGCAGCTGGAGCCGCAGCAGATGAAGTCGCAGATGAAGTAGCAGCAGATGAAGTAGCAGCAGATGAAATAGCAGCAGATGAAATAGCAACAGATAATGTTGCAGATGAAGTGGCAGATGAAGTGGCAACAGTCAAAGTAGTAGCAGGGGTGGTAGATGCTTCTAGCAGACTTGAAGATTGATTTTTGACACGATAGATTTGAGTAATAAACATGTCATTGATGCTGTCAAACTCAGTAACAGTTGTAAACCTCTCTTCTTCGATGCCAAATGTAGCAGAAGTGGTGGTCTTAGCAGGGCTAGAAGTAATTTCACCATCTTTGAACACAGAAATTTCAGAGCTTGTACTGGAAGTACATTTTGATTTGGTAGTAGCTGGAACAATTTTTGAAGACTTAGTGGTCTCAAAACTTGTTGTTGGGGTGGTCGAATAAAAAGAAGACTCTATTACTGTCGGTAAAACGTCGACACTATAGTAGTTATCAATGCTGGTCTCAGTAGGCACAGATACCAGACTTTTAGCCGAAGAGTGTGTACTTGCGACCACTGTCCTGCTTTCTGGTACTTGAGTGTACTGTGATGAGAGGTCTGGGGTTATAGTTATAGTAACAGTCCCATCCGAGCTGCCATCTACATTCACCACTGGGTACGGTCCAGTCGCCGACGCCGTCGAAAACGGGCTTTTGCTGCTACTGCTTGTACTGCTGATACTATCACTAGACCCTGAGCTACTGGTGGTGCTCAGACTATTTCTGCAAAAGTCTTCAGGACCTTCCACATATGCAGTTACAGTAATGTGCAAGTCATCTACCCAAGGTGTCAGTGGGTTGTTGTGGACGACAGGATATACGGTTTTTTTGTCTTTGCTAGTCTTCGCGGCATCGCTGGCCTGAGGCACAGGAAGAGCTTGAACTTGCTGAAACAGGTAGAGCCAGGCTATTGCAACAGAGCTAAGTTTTGCACTGTTTACAAACATGGCAAGAGGGGAGTGTAAGTGTTCTGAAAATAAGTGTTAGCGTTTGACTGAGTTTTGTTAAATTTTTCCCCAAACTCGTGGAATGCGCTTACCGGCTGTATGTGGTCTCTAGAACCAAGGGTATGTTTATAGAAGTCAAAAATTACAGTAACTTGAAGAAAATTAATCACCAGCTATAAAGTTGAAATTAATACTTTAAATATCAGGATCGAAGGCATTTAAATACTTTCGAGTTGGTCGTGAAGGTTGACATCAATCACGTATTGCTCTTCTCTTTTTTTTTTTTTTGTTATTTCTTTTTGCACTTTACATGTCGGCAAAGTATGGCTATTCTTCTGGAAGCTATAATCATTTTAAGCGAAGAGATTTCTATTGAAGTTCATGCATTTGCAAGCGAGCTTTTGCTCGCCCACTCCAACTGTCATGCGTGGTGTGGTTTTCATACATGTGAAGGCTGGTTTTAACGAGACGCAAGACGTTTTTTCCCTAAATATTGGAAACCTGGGCCACAACGCCTGCTAGCTTGCGTTAAGGTTTTTTTTTCGCTTCTGAATTAGCAACGAACTCGGCTACAACATCGTCTACTCTAGTAGCAACCTAGCGACCAACAGCCTCAATTCTCAACAACACCATGCGCAATCTACATAATACGCTTCATTCTATACACACTGTCGTGAATAAAAATCTAATTTTTTCGTGTGCATCGAGTACATATGTAAATGACTGGCTAAGACAGAACAGACAATTGGGCAGTCCCCAAGCGCATCAGAGAAGACGATGAAGTGCACGTCAACAATTAACTGTCTGCTTCGAGATGATAACAAAAACTTGCCGAGATGCGTTGAACAATGTCTTTCACGCGCCAGCAAAATAATTCATTTGTACCTTTTTAGTGGTGATGCCTGATGTCAGTATTACAATCAAAGATGCTACATAGTGTGAACGGGAATGCGAGGTTTCTGCATTGTGGGAAATTTTTGTTCTGCAGGAAGCATAATTTTTTTTGAATGTTGAAGGAATATTTTTACAACTTTTCAGTGGCTGGTCAAAGCATTCCTTTTTTTTCACTGATGTCCTTCAGACTTGGAGAACCTCACAACTTTATTTCTTAAAGAAGCAGTAGGTTGGTGGCTCTAATTATGATGGCGTATTTAGCCAGTAATTGAAATAGTTTTTTTTTTGTTTGGTGTTGTTGTTCATAAGTAAACTAAGTGCATGGTATGGTTTGATTTCTTCTAAACTTCGTTGTAGGTAGGTCAATTGCTTAAGTGTCTGCAAACTGTTGATGTCGTGCAGGTTCAGCCCGTTGACTTTAACAAGACAAAAATAATCTTAAGGACTCTAATGCCAGGAGTGTCTTTTTACAGTTGCTCAAAATAAGGCTTGATGTATTCTGGCGTTATTCCACCACTAAGTTTTGATGTGTGAAGATCAGACTGATGCTCAACTCTCGAGATTGTTATGACAGGTGAGCACTAAAGCAAACAAGACGATGGATCTATTGCCCAAAGCTCAAAACTCTTAAAGCTCTATCAAAACATGGAAAAAGAGTGGAACTGTGCATTTTTTTTTTCGACGTCTAATCAGTATGATTTACCACTACAGGCCCTAGTTCCTAACATTTCAGTGGGTTTTCATTTAAAAATGTTTCCTACTTTAGTGATTTGTGGTTGAAATCATCTCAGTTTTTTTTAGTGGTTACCGTACCAACTCATGAAAAAAATTGTAGAATTTATGGAAGAAAAAAAATAATTGCTTTTAAACCAAATGTTACAATGAAAAGCAATTTAACAATAAGATGTATGCAAAAACTTTTTGAATCAAAGCTATTGTGTCTATCAGGATTTCAAAGTAGAGTTGTCAGTACAGGTTAGTTGTAGAATGCATAATTCTCAAAATATTATTTTATTCTCGGTCTAGCCGCCCGTACGATCAGGTGTACAAAACCCCCCAAAAGTGAAAACCTGAGCGGCGTGAGCGTCAGTATCTTAAAATCACACACATTGAAAACAGTGCATTTTAATGACCAATCCACCCATATTTCTAATTTGAGTCCGTGCTGATTCTTAACTTTAAGTCTTCAGGTCAGATTATAATAGAGAAAGCTGCATGAAATCACCGATAAGCTTATTTTCCAGTCCTTAAAGATTTGAAAATCAACTGTTTGGTTCTAAATGCCTCATCTAGGCTTCAGGTGGTTGGTCACCGGTTTTAAATGGCTGTGTGGCTTTGCTCAAACGAGATTTTTCAATAGGTCTTGGTCGAGGTCGCCAATAAAAACTTGCCAATGTCTCATAATGTCAGAATTAAAAAGCCTGTAAAAAGCAGATAAGCCTTACTTGAACTCGTTTCAAGTAGTGGATAGAAAAAAAAATTAATTATTCTTACTTCAAAAAGTTACACAATTTTTTTTCAAGTTATTGTGTATCTTTCAGTGTACCAAGCGTTCAAGTGTATGTAAGGCTCAATATTAAACTTGTGTTTAGACGTCTTTTAAGTTTTTGTTGATGTGCTTATGAATTGATCTCACTCAAGCTTTTGCAATTGCTCGTTGTAGGAGAGTGTTGTCAGACTAATAGTGTTTAAAATTCTACACACTGGAATATCCATTAAACTGTAGCATCTAAACTGTGTTCATTGGCTCAAGCAAAAGTGATGTGGTGGGCATTTTGAAGTTGACGAAAAGTTAAAGTTTCAGTATACTGTTTGACCTTAGACTCTTTAAGGCTCCTAGTAGCAAGTGAATGAAAACATATTTCGGCCCAATACAATTTTTTTTGGCCTCAGATTGCGGTTGATCCTACGCTACGTTTAAGACTTCAGTTTTGAAAAAAATTTTGGGTCGGACTGCGCTGCAATGAGGTTTTATGCAAACTTTGGTCACTCTTTAAGTAACGGCTTTACCAAGCTTGAAAGAGGGAGGAGGGAAAAAATTTACAAGAATTAAAAAAATGCACCAGCCTTTGCTTTTGTTTTTCCAGTTTTCACATCTTTTCATGTATCGGTTAGGACACATTTTGTGCTTTTTACAACTGAGACCACTAGTTAGCAGCTCAGTTCACATGATAGAAATTTCTTGAAAAAGCTGTGACTTGAAAAGAACAAGGATCTTCCAGGTACAAAATTAGCTAAATCTTGCAAGAAAATAGATGAAAGTAAGAACTTGATTATGTCTGCTTTGACCCTTTTAAAAATTAACTAAGTTGATCCTCATTTATAAAACGTTTCACAACCACAAGCGCCAAAAGCTAACATTAAATCATTTTTTTCTAAAATAAACTGTTGATAACTGAATCAAACCAAAATGGAAAGTACTTGTGTGTGATCTTAAGAAAGTTTATACTCATTCATATGTCAAGTTTAAATGTTTTTTTTGTACATCCGCGTTACAGATTTCATCTTTCACATCATGCAAAAAACTTGGTTCACGATAGCTAATTTTTAAAAACTGTGCAAGCTTACAATAGCTTTTAAGATGCTTGCAGACTATACAACCTTTGAAGTAGTAAAGAGTTAAAACTGGTCAATTAATACTCGCAATGACTACTCATTACAAGATGAGAGCAGGCAGTGGCAAATGTTTAAGAAGTATTCAAATTGTTGTTATCTTTATACAAAGTCGTTTGAGATACAGCAGGCAGTCATTAAAGACGGGTGAAATTTCACTTTATTGTTTTAGAAACACCTTTCTTTTCTCAACGATGGATATTTATTTAAGAAATACTACTAAAAATGTTAAGCAACATAAATACAGTTTTATTAGACAACATCATGAGATTCATGTATTTTTCTTAACTAAAATTCAAGCCATTGATTAAAGGAACCACTTACGCGCGTCGAGGATGCAACTTTTAGAATCGCAAAAAAGAGAGTTCCTTGTATAAGAATGTCTTTAATGTGTCACAAAGTTTAAAAAATAGATGTTAGACGAGAAAATTGTATGTAATGAGAATTGAAAAGGTTTTCATTTTGAATTTTGTAACAGCAAAATCTTGAGGAAAAACTAAATTGTCTTCAGTGCACATACGATCAATTTAACATCCCCAAAGAAACACAATACGTAAAAAGCTTCAAAAGAAATAGGGTTAGGTTTCTTATTATAGTGTAGAAATTTGAAAACCAACACATCAAACATTACCTTTGACTGCTGTCATCATCACAATTTGTTTGCCTGAAAAACATAAACCAAATTCGCCCAATTGAACATTGATAAAAATTATTTGCTATGTTGGTTTTAGCTATTGGTGATTTATTCATTCCGGATCGTGCAAGCGTATGTTTAGACAACTATTTAAAAATTTCTTTTGCTCTATCTAGAGAAAAGCAATAAATATTAACAAATCTTTTATTTTTTCTGGATATAGGAGCTTCCCGCCAAAGTAAGCGGTTAACCCGATTAAATGTTCGAAATCTATAAAAAGCATTGGCTGACGTTTATCTTTTTATCTAGTTCAAAAAGTTGCTGAGTCCTGGAAAAATAGGGCAGGTGCTGTGTTTAGGAAATGTCACTGACCGGACAACACTGAAATTCTTGGAAGAGCTTTCACCAGATTACCAGCCTGTCAAAGGACAATATGATGACGACACCACGCTTCCTCTGAGTAAAGTAGTCACCCATGGTTCTCTGCGCATTGGCTTCAATTCGGGTCACACTATTGTGCCGAACGGTGACCCCGATGCATTATTGATTCTGGCGCGTCAGTTGGACGTCGATATACTAATCTGGGGCGGCACCCATAGAGTAGAGGCCTACCAGCTAGAAGGAAAGTTTTTTGTGAATCCTGGCAGTGCTACCGGAGCCTTCTACACTGGCTGGCCTGACATTGAGGATCTTGAGGACAGCGAAGATGAAGTCAAGAATGGCACCGACGATAAGAAGAGTGAAGACAAGAGTATTAAAACTGACGAAGGTGTTAAAGATCCTATTCCCAGCTTCTGTCTGTTAGACATTCAAGGCGCGGTATGCGTGCTTTACATTTACTCTTATGTGGATGGCGAGGTCAAGGTCGACAAGATCAGTTACAGAAAGGAGTTTTAGAAACATGATTATGAATGAATGGTACTACATATTTAAAAAGAAAAAAACACCCATAACCTTTGGTATACTTGCGTAGAATCTGCTAACAACTTTCAACGACCTCATCGGCAAGTGGAACAGTTCTTTATCGATTTTTGATACTTTCTTTTTGCTTGTGTTGCTTCAGTAGTAATGTTGTCTACTTCGCGACGTTGGACTTAAACACAGCGCAGACTGAAAGGTTAGACCAGTCAACCCTATTTACGGTCACATGACAAAATGAAGTATAAAACTATAACAAAAAAATTTTCTCAGTTAAATTTTTCTTTTCTCTTCATTCATCATCTTATTAAAGATGTATGCAAACAACCAAAATAACGAAAACGCATAAATCGTAAGTTTTACTCTACCAAAAACATGTTCCATTTGGTGAATAGATATCGGAGATCTTTCAAGTTTAAAACTCAATGATGACTAGAGTGCATTTGGCTCGAGATCCTCAGGGCCTTTCTGGTTCTGTTGGTCGGTGTGGAAAAAAACACGCTACCTTAAATTTTTGTCTGAAGTTTTTACTTAATGAATTCTATTGTCTATTTTTCTGGTGGAAACATCGGATTTAATATTTTGTGGATTATAAGTTCTAACAAATGTGCTTTAGGATTAAACATTCAGTTGTTTAGATTGAGATTTATATAGTTTTTTTTTAATATATTTATTAAAAATTAATTTTATTAAAAATTAATTTTTTTAAAATTGTATATTTGATATTTCACGTAAGACCTTTTCATGCAGGATAATAGCGGGGCTAGTGGACACCAGTCTCACCTTAAGCCACGAGAGAGGCTATCATAGCAGAACTTCTCCGGCAACATGAAATGTTTTTGTTGGTCATTTTAACATAACCATTCCAAAATACAGACACAAAAAACTGTTTCTCTCTTAATTTTGCATCTAAAAACGATTAACTGAAGATGGTTACTTGCAAGTGTGTGTTGCCTAGTTGTCAACATTCGTATTTAAACAAGTGTTTGACAAAAACAGTTTTAGAGGTTTCTTCTTTCATCTCTCTACAATTTGAAGTTGTAAGTTTTCAACTTTGTCTCAGTTAAACACTCTAGGGTCGTCGTCTGGGTTAGTTAGACTTCAGTTTGCTTTTTCCAAAAAAAAAAAAAGTTCTTAGATTTCAGAGAAAACGGTGGACGAAAAAAAGCGAACCCAAAAAAAAAAAAAGCGTAGAAAACTTTAAATTTGTTTTTTTCTTCGTTTAATTCAACATTTTTTCCTCCGCAAACATTTCTCTTCTCCATTGCACTTGATAACCTTTTTCAATCTCTGATCACACTGAACTCAAGGCATTATACTAACGACTCAACTGGTTTTTGTAACACATAATATCGCCTTATTTAACTTAGTTGAAACTCTCCCTAAACTAAGCACCATTTACACATAGAGCCTCATGCTGCCTCCAGACAGTTCAGAAGTTCCCCAGATCAAGCTTATTATCATAGGTATTTTGGCATCGCTAATATCACTGTGTTTTGAAACCCCACATAGTTTTCTAACACACTCTTTTGAAATTAGGCACCTCAGGGGTTGGAAAGTCCTCGCTTTTAGTTAGGTACTGCGACGACACCTTTGATGAGGGTGATACAACAACAATAGGTACTCGATTTGCATTTACAATACTGTTTGCATTGCTAACGCCATGTTTTAGGAGTTGATTTAAAGTTAAAAACACTTGAAGTGCACGGTAAACCGTATAAATTGAGGCTTTGGGTAGGTAGCTAATAGATAGATTGTCTCCTTTTTTACTGTTTTTTTTTTTTCAAAACACATAACTAACTACTTCTAATATAGGACACAGCCGGTCAAGAGCGATATAGGACTATCACAAATTCATACTATCGCGGAGCGCACGGTATCTTGATTGTTTACGATGTTTGCAACAAGGAAACGTTTGATTCACTACCAAAGTGGATAGAGGAGACCGAGATTCACAGCAGCACGACGCAGCCTGTTGTCCGTTACATTGTTGGCAACAAGATAGACGAAAAGGAGCTACGGGTGGTGTCAACACAGCAGGCTTTGGAATTCATTGAATCGATTCAGCCTTTAGATTCAAACAAAGAAGTGACACCAGAGTCCCAAACCAAGTCACAGCCGTTTTACAAAGAGTTTGCGAAAATTGGCAACGCTAATAAACCTGCGCCGGTGTTACCCAAACCATCAACAAAAAACAAGACTTTTATTGATGGCTACTTTGAAGTTAGCGCAAAAAACACAGACGGAGTGAGAAACATGTTTGTCAGCATGGTAGAGCAGATAGTTGATTCGGGGGTTTTGAATCCTTCCCCGGGACCCCAAACGTCTCGTATAACGGACTACTCTTCCTGGTCAGTTCCATCGCTTATTGACATCTCTTATCCATTTACTAAGAAACCCGTCGAGAAATGTTACAGCGCCTCTTGTTAACGAATTTTTTAAACACCAATAGTGCCAATGAGCTTTCTTCTAAATTGCCACTGCACTCTATTGCTACCTCCATCATGTGTTGTAATGTTCGTGGTGGACTTTCAAAAAACCAGCTACATGTACATTTGATTGATACTTTGTCTATTTTCAGTTGACTCAAGTGCACAGAGTTTTCAAATCTATAGGCGTATAAATCTCAAAACCGCTGCCTATTTTGATTGTGATCTTTCTGCTTCGGACTCAACCATGTCCATTTTAGCATAACAACTTAAGTTATCAATCGCACATAAAGTTTCATTACGGAAGAATGTAAAGAAAATAAAAATAAAAATTCCGATTGTGCCCTTGCAGCAGATCTACTCAACATTACCCTACTCTTTAATGCCGTCCTTTGGCGGCTCACGAACGTAATCATCACCACGTTGCTTGTCTCTTATCGAAAAGAAAGGTCACACTGTCTAGTTATTAGGCTTTAGATAACTCTCACAATTTAGTTTAACTTCTCTATCAGTTTGAAAATAAAAACCCATAATGTAATTAAAATTCGTTTTTTCTGGTTCATGCTTAAAAAGACAGCCAGCTAATGCTATTAGTCGCTGTTCTCTTTCTGTTGCTTTTTGACAGTAAAACCTCTAAAATACTTGTCTCTGAACTCTTCACTAGAGATGCCTTTAACAGAATTAGCTTCACCCTTCTCGCCGTGAGGCCGTCTGGTATAGACTAGCAGCCTTCTCGACCACTTATTGAAGTCCTGTATGCAGCAAGCATTGAGCTCTAAATCAGGATGAAGTGGAATATGATGTTCCTGGAATTCAGCATTGGCAGTTGGCATCCAGAAACAGAGCCGTCCCTTGGAATTCAAGTGTTTTGCTGAAAACTCAAGTAGATCATCGAGCAGTGCATTGAACTCGTAGGGTTTTTTAGGCTGGATGTAGTCTTTCCTCAGATGAGCAGGAACACCGTCAATTATCACATTTTCTTTTCCAGCAAATTTCTCTTCATCCTTAGAGCCGAGAACCTTTAAGCCCTCCCTAACACCGTACGGCGGGTCACAGACAATAGCGTCAAACAAAAACGATCCTCGGAACGCGTTATGTGTAAAGTCCATTGTCATAACATCGAGATACTTCGTCGTTAACTTGTATTGCTTGAAATTAGAGTCAATGTTGCACTGAGCGCTCTTTCCTTTCAGCATTCTAAAGTCAATGTCCGATCCGACTGTCAAAGCACCGAGTTTGCTTCCAGCTACAAGAAAGCTGCCTGTACCAGCAAATGGGTCATATAAAACTTTACCAGGGGTAATCTGGGCAATGTTGCAGGAAACCAACGCCAGTTCGGCATCAAAAGACGTTGTACCAATGTATCGTCGCTTCTTCAAATCAAGCTCGTCGGCATAGTGTCGAAAAGTTTCACTAACCAGTCTTCCAAACCACATCTTTCTTGGTTCTGTTTCGGGGTTTTGACCGACAACTTTGTACTGTTCGAATAAGGTGAAGACTTGATCCGGATTTTTCATGCGAATAGGACCAGGTAGAGCCATAAATGCAAAACTTTCAAAACGCTTGATAATTTCCTTTCTAACCCGCGAGCCTTTGTATCCAAAATAATCAAATTTGAAGCTCACACTCTCGTCAATAAAAATTTCCCACTGTGATTGGCACTCCTTGGTACCAGCATGAAGATCTTCAAGAGTCACACCTGTGGCATAGAGTTCGTACACCGCCCTCGTAAGAATAGATCTTTCAACGATTTTCTTTGCATCTTCGCAGTTGTCTAGATCAACAATTAAAAAAGGAGACTACTAGGAACGAGAGTTGTTAGAAATAGGGCCATTGATAATTCAATATGTTCATTTATCAAACATACCTCAGGAATGTAATTGCTTAAGTCCAGCTTGATGCCATGTATGTCTGCCAGAGACTGGAGCTCAGTAATCCGAAATTCTTCGTGCTGTTGGGCGAGTAATATCAGGAACTTCATTGTTGATTTTGTCGGTTACGGGGGCTGACTGAAAAGTTGACAAAAAATTTTCTATGACGATTTTTTTTTTTGGGACAATCAAACGTTGCTCAACACATCTGTCAATTTCGGACTTCTTTGTGCTCTTCCAGGTGCTCATGACCAACTTACCAGAAAAAATTTTAAATCACGTGGTAGATATTAGCAACTTTATGAATTGACTTAGTTTTTAAA
This sequence comes from Geotrichum citri-aurantii, assembly GCA_030463015.1. NCBI lineage: Eukaryota > Fungi > Ascomycota > Dipodascomycetes > Dipodascales > Dipodascaceae > Geotrichum > Geotrichum citri-aurantii. Next base: position 22,788 of record JAKVQX010000148.1, read on the forward strand.
AAACCCACATTAGTGAAATATTTGGAAAGTGGACTTTCTCTAACAGTTCATTTTTTGACCGAAACCTATAAACCTGAGGCGGTATACCATTGTGTGATATGCGAACGACAGAATCTCTGGCACTTAAGAAGCCACATACAGGCGCTCATGGGGATTTGCAAGGTTGAAAAACACTGAGGTTTTCAAGAATGATTTGGGACTTGACTAAATCTCAAGTTTTAAGGTGCCTATGTAGTAATTATGATTTTTAACTGTATTTAAATTACAACCACTCAAAAAAAACATCAGGTTTGTATTTGTGTGTATTGGCAAAATCTCTTCTTTTAGACAGTTGCTATGACAATAATAAACCCTAAACCTAAAAAGAACAATTGCATCTAATTTTTTTTTTCCTCTTGCCAGTGGCACTCAAATTTTCTTCCTCTTCTCCTCTTTTTCTCTCTTCTTCAGTGTGCCAAACAGCTATATTTCATTCTTCTTCTCTACAATATTCTTATTTATTCAAGTAAATTTGGCGGGAGACAAGCATTGAAATAATCGAATTTTATTCCAATTTCTTAAAAAAGCTATCAAGCACTGAAAACTTTTTTCTTCCTAACTTTCTAGCTTCATCACACATAATCGTGTGAAATTCAAAACAGCAGTTCATTATAGCAATCCGCCAGAACTCCTATATATTAACAACCTCGAAGCTTTTTTTTTTTTACCACAGCTTATCGTTAGTTTAACATATAACAAATAGTACTTTGGAAACAAAAAAAAAACGAGAGACGAGATTGGCCTAATATATCTTCAGCGCAAAGATTGAAATTGAAAATAAAAAATGTCAACCTTCGATATTGAAGATGAGCTTTTTGCCGATATCTAGTAATGTTACCCCTAATCCCAGTCTTTTTATAATTTAGTTATTTCCCTACATATTTTAGCTTTACTAATACCGATTCAACCTTTCGTTCCATTCCTTTTTATTTTTATTTTTTTTCATTTTTAAACAGCGGTGATTCCAGCAAGCCCGAAGTGAAGCCCAAGGTAGAGGTGTCTGAACCAGATGCCACACCCATAAAACTTGAATCTAATGAGCCCGTCAAATCCGAACCAGAACAATCGCCCTCTGCGCCCCAAGGTCTTTCTGTACAGTCTGAGCAAACTAACACTGGAAGCGAGCCCGTTGGAAGTATTAATCCTGCCAGCAATAATTACAATGCCAACGAAAATGTCGCTCAGGACCCTAGAGCTCAGTTTAACATTCCTGGTGCTCAATTCAACCAATTATCTCAACCAGGTAACTTTGACAATGGTAACAACGATGATACAAACAATTCCCAGTTTCAACAGTTCTCTAGCAACAACAGCAATATAAACAATAACAACGGTTCCAACCAGTCGTTCAACCAGCCTGATCCTTCCACTCTTCCTGGCCGCGCTACCAACACTGGTAATATCTACATCCCTCCTAAAGATGAAGGAAAAATGTTTGTTGGTGGCTTGAACTGGGAAACCACTGAAGAGTCTTTGAAAAACTACTTTTCCAAATTTGGTGAAGTTGTTGACTGTACTGTAATGAGAGATAATGTAACTGGCAGATCTAGAGGTTTTGGTTTCCTTGACTTTGCTGAGGCAAAAAGTGTAAACCTTGTTTTGGCCGAAGAGCATTTCCTGGACGGTAAAATCGTGAGTGTCTTACAAATTTCAATTAAGTTTCAAAATGTTCACTAACACCCATTTAGATTGACCCTAAGCGTGCCATTCCTCGAGAAGAGCAAGACAAGACTGCCAAAATTTTTGTCGGTGGTGTTGGCTTAGATGTCACTGAAGAGGACTTTAACTCGTTTTTTGCTCAGTACGGTGTTGTCATCGATGCTCAATTGATGATCGACAAGGATACTGGCCGTCCCCGTGGTTTCGGTTTCATTACCTTTGATAGCGACCAAGCTGTTGAACGCATTGTTAACGAGCCCTATTTGATTCTAAAAGATAAGCAGATTGAGGTTAAGAGAGCTGAGCCTCGAGCTAAGGATGCCAATGGTGACGAAAATAACAACAGGTTTAATGGTAGAGGATTTGGTCATCATAACAACTATAACGGTTACAACCGTAATGGCAACAATAACATGAACAACATGAATCCTATGATGATGGCACAATACTATCAGAGATGGCAAGCATACATGACCCAGATGCAACAGTACATGATGACACAAGGCAATAACAACCCCCAGATGCAACAACAGTTTCAGCAGCAAATGCAACAGTTCCAACAGATGCAAATGCAGCAAATGGGTGGTCAATTGCCTGGTGGCGGTGCCCCGACTGGCCCTGCAGCTGACAACAGACTGCTTCCCGCTGGTGAGAATTCTGGCGAACTAGATGCTTCTACTGAAGGTGACAACAACAATGGCGCTGGTGAAGATTCTGAACAACAAGGTAACGAACCACGCAAAGGATTCTACAACTTTAACAACCGGTACAACGATTATAATAGCAACTATGGTGGTGGTTACAACAATAACAACAACAACCGGGGTGGCTACAATAATAACTATCGGAACCGTGGTTATTACAACAATAATAACAACAATAACTACAATAACTATAATAATAATGGTTTCAATGATGGCCACAGCCGCGACAGTGGACAGGATGGCTCTGCGATCACTTTAGTTCAAGGTGAAGGTGATAATGCTGAAAATGGAGAAAACAATAACGAGGATAACAACCAGGATGGTGGTGACGATTATAACAACTCTAAACATCGCGACAGTGAGGGCTCTGAAGATCGTAAGTCTGACGATGGTGAGGGTTCGCGCTCTCGTAATGACTATGGCCGTTATCGCGACAGAGATAGTCGTTCTCACCGAAGCTCGTTTGGTGACCGTCTTAAGGAGCGTGATAGAAAGCATCGCGACCGTGACTCCTCCTCGTCATCCCGAAACCGCCGCAGTAGTCGTGAGAGAAGTGGCCGACATGGCTCCAGCAGATACCATCGCAGCAGTCGTCATCATGATGAAAAGCGTGATGATAAGTCGAGCAGCAGAAACCGATCTCAATCTCCGCCTCTAAATGCCCCCACCGGGCCCAGATCTCTGGGCTCATCTTCTCGCTCTAACAAGAGCTACAGTGGTAGACGGTACCATAAGTCTGGCAGCGGCAGCAACAATTGATTTTTTAATTCAATTTAAATTAGTATAATTTTTATAACCGTAATTAAAATAGCGTTTTATTTATTATTTGTTTTAAACAACATAAATCACGAACTTGTTGTAGTGGGTATATATCATACTGCAGCGTAAATATTGAAATGACACACGTTTTGCCGGTTTTGACCCACAACTTGCTAATTCAGTGGTTCATCTAGAAAGCCTAGATCCCGACAACCTTCTTTGTTGTGCGCAGTGCTGAATCTTCTGTGCCCCAGGCATAGTCTTTTTCTTTTTTTCTTTTTTCTTTTCTTTTCCACCTTCTTTCTTCCCTTTAAAAAAATACTTCCAGCACACATTAACTTAATTGCTAAACTGCTCCACGTATAGAGAATACAGTATTTTTTTTGTTGAACAACCCAATCACATTTGTTCTAGAAAACTATTTGCCGAATTGCATTCGAATTGAAGCAATTCGATCATGTCGTTTTTTGAAACGTTGCGAACTAAAGCGTCACAGTTGTCGCTCTTTGATAACACCAGCAATACTAAAGCGTCAAGTGACTCAGCTATCAACAACCCAGCTCCAACCGTTACAACTATTTACAATCGCAAGTTTTCGCAAGATGAATTGTTTCGAAAAAAGTTTAAGCTTCCACCGTCCGAGTCGCTCATGGATGAGTGTCAAGCCGAGATCTCCACCATCGCCTCCGAGACGTCTGGCCAATATACTGGCAACAATTCGTTAAACTCAAAGAATTTGCCCGAGGACTCTGTGTTTTATCCCGGTAAGATCCAGTTATCCGAGTCTTTTTTGATCTTTGAGTCTGCTCCTGATTCCGAACTCAATGTTCCTGCTGGCCGCAATTGCAGCTTCACAATTTCTCTCATTTCAATATCTAAGGTTGAGCGTGTGCCGTCTAACTCAATGATCTACGCATTGTCTATTACACTATATCACGGACTTACCATTGTCATTCAGTTTATGGGATTAAGGTCACGTTGCGAGCGGTTTTGCGGTATTTTGAAAGACAATCTAAAGTCAAATTTACCGTTAATAAAAGCATCCAAAAACTTTTTGTCAACATTTCATTCCGAATATCTGGTTTCGAGACTAGCTAATGGTGGTACAGATGTAGAAGAACCATTGTCAGGTTTGGGAAGAGTTTTTGGCTATCCTGGCGATCCAAAAAAACTGCGCGACAAGTCCAAACTGAGACTGTGGTATGAATACATTTTGACACACGGCAGAAACGTATCTATTATTAGGCAGCCCGGATTTTTTAAGCTTATTCGAGTTGGCCTTCCCAATAGACTTAGAGGTGAGATTTGGGAGCTGACCAGCGGATCTGCGTTTAGAAGGATGCAAAATCAGAGACTATACGTGTCGTTATTGGAGGAGTACCAGGGCCGCACTTCACTGGCAATTGAGGAGATCGAAAAAGATTTGAACAGATCGCTACCTGAGTACTCTGCATATCAGGATCCTGAGGGTATCGAGCGGTTGAGACGTGTGTTAACAGTGTATTCATGGAAGAACCCTGATGTTGGATACTGTCAGGCCATGAATATTGTTGCTGCTGCACTTCTTGTTTACATGTCTGAAGAACAAGCATTTTGGTGTTTATCGCAGGTCTGCGATATAATGTTGCCTGGTTACTACTCGAAAACTATGTACGGTACGCTGCTTGATCAGAAGGTGTTTGAAGCGTTAGTGCAAAAGACAATGCCTATTTTATGGGAACACTTGGCAAAACACGACGTTCAATTGTCAGTGGTGTCACTTCCATGGTTCCTGTCTCTTTTTATTAACTCTATGCCACTTGTATTTGCATTCAGAATTATGGACGTGTTCTTTTTAGAGGGACCTAAAACTTTGTTTCAGGTTGCGTTAGCTATCTTAAGAGTCAATGGTGAGGAGCTGCTAGATGCTACAGATGATGGTGTGGTGATCCAGGTTCTAAAACAATATTTTTCAACTCTAGACGATCCTGTGCACCCTAACTCCAACAATCCTAGTATTCGCAAGGTCACTAAATTCCAGGAGCTCATGATTGCAGCGTTTCGTGAGTTCTCTATTATCACTGATGATATGATTGATGGATACCGTCGCAAGTTTGAAAACCAGATCTTGGGAGACATTGAGATTTTTGCAAAGCGTACCCAGATTCGGAATTTACCCAAGCCACGCAGTCTTTCGATGGACCAACTCGGCATTATTTACGACCGTTTCTACGCAGCGATCCAGGACACCCGGCTTGGTCTAGGTGCCACCCGAACTGACATGACTTTAGACGCATTCAGCATTTTCATGGCAGGTATTGTAGATTGGATGGACCCTCAGTTTGTTGCAGGCACATCAATCACTTGTCGTTCGTCGCTATCAGAGAAATTATCAGCAATCAAACGCACAGAGCCTCATGATTTTGTTTACCGATTGTTTAACCGTTGGGATAGCCAGATGGTTGGGACTCTGACACTGCAAGATGTGGTTCAAGGCCTTGACCTGCTAGTTCAGCCGGACCTCATGTCTGCCATGTCATATTTTTACGACTTGTACGACGAGGCTGGTCTTAACAAGGTAGACCGGGAAGGTATACTCAAAATGTCTGAAGGCCTGCTTTTTCTCACGCGTCCTTTCCGCGAAGGTGAGTCGCCAATTCTTGATGCAGAGTCACTACGTATTCGTGAGGTGAACCAACAGGAGATTGCCAAGGCACGTGCACACAACGACGAGATTCTAGCCAACCGCGCGGCAGTGGAGGGCGCTGAAGAAGGCGCCAACGAGCGCGACCTTATCGATTTCGACCGCAGTGAGTTTTTACCTGTGCCGCATGAGATTTCGATCGAGACTCTGCAACACGAGCAAAGTGTACGGTATCTTTCCGCGGTGTCTAGTTTCATCAATCGTGCGTTTGAGTATGCGACCCCCGACAATGATGAGGCTGGTTCTGGCAATAGTAGTGGTAGTGTGAGCGAGGACGGATCCGAAGATAGCAAGAATGCTTTTAATAAAGCACTAGATCCTGCAAGGCCAGTTTTCATAAATCTGGCCACATTTCGAATGGTCGTGCTTGCAGATGAGTCTTTGGAAACACTTTTTTCAAGCACGCTGGGCGGCACAGTACATCTGACGCCTGAGGGCACTGGTCTTTTTGATGATGGCCGTGGTAATGGGGGCACCGCCAATAAACTGTCGTTTGGCCGGCTGCTGTTTAATAACCGTGCAGCTGCAGGAACATTGCGTTCGGTCTTTGATAACATTGTGTCTGATGTCCGGCGGCGTGTTGACGATGTTGGTACAGCTGCGAGCAGTGCTGACAACGCTCAAGGTGATACGAAGAAGCAAAATCACGACAATGATGACACCAAAGAGCTCGGTAAGGTCAAACAGACTGACCGCGACTTGTTGGAAGATCTGTAATAGACACGAAACATTCTTATATTTTTCTATTTATTTTTTATTTTATTTTTTGTTTCGTCTTTCTAGTTTCCCATGTTTTCTTTTTGCGTATAATACAATTCTTTAAGAATCAGGGAAGGGCTATGTGGTCAAGTGGTTAAGAGGGAACACCAAGCGACCATTATACATGTATTTAATCTTTTTATCTACAGCAAAGAATTTTTTTTAGGTTTGCTCGAACAAAGTGCAAACATGAAAACTCAAGTTCAAAATAAGTCTTAATCCATCCCTGTAAGCCTCGGATTTTCTCAGCCGTGTTTTTCCCCAAAGTAGTCTCCGGTGACTGGTTAGTAAATTTTATTTTTTCTGTAGTATGATTTATCTCTTGTGTACCACATTGTGTTGTGTTGCATCAAAGTCAGTTTTGTGGAGAAAGAAAAAAACTCCATTGCCGAAAAAAAAAAAAGAATTGAAGAAAAAGCTTGCTTTAATTTAGATGATTGGTTTGGAGTTTTTAATCCTTGAACTCAACTGTTGCTTGTGGTTTTTTTTTTTTTTTTTTTTTTTTTTTTTTTTTTTTTTTTTTTTTTTTTTTTT
>JAKVQX010000149.1:0-29848 GCA_030463015.1 Geotrichum citri-aurantii
TGTGTGTGTGTGTGTGTGTGTGTGTGTGTGTGTGTGTGTGTGTGTGTGTGTGTGTACTGGTTAGGTTCAAGTTGATAAGCGAAGTTGAAAATACGCATCAACAATTAGTACTTGAACTGTGAATTTGCTTTATGGCTTTAAGTATAAATCTGATCTCTGTTTGCGCACCAAAACCTTTGAACCTTCTTTTTGTTTCAAACGAAAACGAGAATTTAGTGGATTGGCCAATTTTAATAATATCTTTATTACTATTTTCTCAAAGAATGGTTACACATGCCAGTCACTTGTGAATACTGTTTGCAAAAAATCCTACACAAAAAAAATTTGTTAGAAAAAATCCAAACACTCTTTACCAAAATAGGAACTAGCTCTAAGCCTTGAAAAAAAGATAAAATAGAGAAACTTACCAATTGACTCTGTGACATAAGATCTCCGTATTTAATGGCTAAATATGCTGGACTTGCCTTTATCAGATCTATCAGTCCAATATCTTTAAGTATCAATGCCGCTGCTATGCAGTTGATCCCGCAAAGCCTGAGAAAATGTAGAGAACGCAAAGGCACACCTTCAAAAATATCGGGCGCTAAAAAGTCAACGCCATGAATGTTACCCAAGTGTGATACAAGATTAACTAGGTTATTATCATTTCCATCGCTTGAGCTAGGTATGATGAAACTCTGTAGCCAAGGAAGAATAGCCACCGACACTTGAAAAACGCGCAAATTGTCTAATTCTTTCTGCGACACTGTCTGCGATTTTTCAACTAGAATTATTGCAAACACCATTTCAGTGGTTAAATTGATATCTTTCAGTTTTTTTATCACTTTGAGCTTTCCATCTAAAGACTGCTGGCCCAGGGTAATCAAGGATAATAACACTATACAAGCTTTGTGAGAAATGTAAAAATTGGCAGTTTTGTCATTTCCAAGGTCAGCCTCGATTATTTCTATTCCACTTGCTAAGCTTGATGAAAACTGTCTAATGTGTGACAGTGATGTATTACTAGTGTTTACAACTACCCGAGAGCAGGTCATTGAATTTGACGACAGAACTGGTGGTGGCCATTTCACGTCTGACAGCGATGTTTCTTTAGCAGGGTCTGGTTCTTTCATGTACCACAAAATGGAACTGTCCTTCAATTTTTTTAATGGGGACGAAAGGGTAGGGCTTCCAAAAAACAAACTAGAACTAGGCTGGTGGCTTTGCACATCTTCCTCAGGCATTCTTGACTTGTTACTAAAAAAAGATGAAAACTGTAGCATTGATTGCGCAGGAGGGATCAAAGCAGTCTGTTGTGGTAAACTCAAAGTTTTCTGCTTTTTTTTAACAATTTGGTCTAGTAATGACCAGTCTTCATCACTGTTTCCACTTTCCATCTCCCTTGTTAAATGTGGATTTGACGAATATCTTTCTGGCAATGGATCTGGAATTTGTGACTCATCTGATAGATCACCAAAATTATCCCAGTCAAAATCTTCAAAATCTTCAAGATCTTCATTTTGAATACTTGACACTTGCCGTTTGGATGGGGAAGTTATTCTTGAAGTTTCTCTTTCAGGAGGTGTCGAAAAAAGTGGTTTGTTTTCAAAAACGCTCGTGAAATCATGAAAATTGACTGAACTATTACTTGTCTCCAAAATCTTTTCTTTGTAATTGACACCAGTTACTTCAAACTCTTCGCTTTCTTGTCGCTCTGTTCTCTTAGCTTCATTTTCATCTGATGAAGACTCAAAATCTAAATTAAATCTAGATTTCGGCGAGGTTTCTGGAATTTTTTTTGGTGTTGCCTCAATCTTTTTATTTTGAAAAGACCCTGAAATTTTTTCTGACGCCAGCTTTACAGTTTCCAGATCCTTCTGAGGCTGTGACCTTGTCTGAGTAAATGCTGGCTTAGCGTTGTATGTGGAACTGTTACCCATTATGATTTGAATCATCGCATTGTCATCTACAATATCATTTACTACTCGTAATATCGGTTTAAAAAGCTTAGTTTTGCTTTCTGTTGTGTACTTTTCGTCAATCTGTTTTATTATGTGGAAATGATTTTCGAGCTCGCTAAAATCCTCTACAGGGATTGGTTTTACATCTTGAAATGGTGTCCAATTCATATCACAGACAATATTGTAGCTGATATTCCATTTAGGAAATTCAAATTCTGGAAGCTTTGGCGGAATCTTAGTTTCCCAGGCAGTGAGCTCCATAATAGGCAGAGGAAGCTTAAGCAGACTAGACTCAGAAATGTCTTCTTCCCAGTAATTTTGGTCGGCAAACTTGGTTATGTTGAGCTCGTCATCTGAGATAGTAGCTGACTGAAGGGCGCTTGCGTGATCAACCAGCATATCCATGACTTTCATTTCCTGTAAATTTTTTGGCTTCAAAGGATCAGGAAAAATCGGATAATCTAGTTTCATTTCTGATAATATTTTGCTGTCGTTGTGAGATAATTTTTTAGTTTCATTTAACATTAAATCTAAGTCAATATCATTCAAAATAATTTTTTGGGCCTCTTCGTCTATTGATTCCATTTCGTCGCTGATATCATTGTCAGCTAGCGTAGGCTCCGATGTCAAAAACTCACTGTGTACAATGTCGCTAAAACTTGTTGTTAGCTCGATAGGAAGTAAAGGAGATTCAACTCTGAAAGTTTTTTTGTCTTCGTCGTCACAGTAACTTATTTTTATTGCCGACATCTTGTTTTGCTCTATTCGAAGCAGCGACTCGAGAATATTCCTATGTTGGTCAATAGTTTCATCAGAGCCGCTAATGGCAATAGTGTCTGTAATCCAATCAGGAGTCGTTTCACCCGATGAGCAAAAAGTCTGTACAGGCTCAAGCTTGTTTTCGGCCTCGATCAAATTGTGGTCGTTAATCGCAGGGTCAAACGGTTTTATTAATTTGTACTCAGCCAAGTCCGGTGTTTGTAGTGCGTGTGCAATCGGTTTGGTCTTTGTCCAGTAACTTGTTCGAAAAAGCATTCGAGATTCCACAGTATCAATCGTCTCCTCCAGCTTTCTCTCTGGATCTTTTATAAAAGCCAGTTCATCAAATTTTTGGCCAAGCTTACCAAATTCGTTTGAAAGAGCTGTCTGTGTTGATAATTCATGTTGTATTAACTCTTCACTGTACTGGTTTAAACTGTAGCTCAGATTATTTGCTCTGGCGTAGTCCAATATAGCCTTTTTTGAAACGGATTTGAATGTTTTCATGGTTATTTTGCAGCTACAATAAATTGAAAAGGTTGATGATGATGATTGAAAGAAAAGAAAAAAAAAAAATAGAAGTCTTCACCACGACAAATGAAACCATAACAAAGCTCATGTAATATTTTTAAAAATCTACTGTAATGAAAAGAATTTCAGCGTATCAGTTGAATAAGAATTAAAAGCCAATTAAAACATGTAGTATTAATTTATTAAACGGGGTTCAAATCAGGTTTGGGTAAGAGAAAGACACGCATCTACAGCTGCGCCTACCCTGCCCTGCTTTTCAATCACAATATCCTTAATGATGTCTCTATCTAGCACGGAGAACATCTGCGATAACGTCTCTACCACAGACTCAAATTCAAGATTTGAAATCCGACGGGCTTCCTCTTCTTCAGCGGATACCTGCCGCGCTGCAAGCTCTTCTGGTGACGCTTTTGGAGATAGTTTAGTATCGTTGACTCTTGTTTCATTAGGTGGGCTAGGCGTAGGGACTGGTGACACGGGCTCAGAGCCCAGAATTTTGCTGAGACTTCGGAACGGAGCAGCAAAAAGCCCCGCTGAGTTTTGAAGAACCGCCGACGGAGTGAGCGATCCACTGGGCGTTATATTTCCAGGTATTCCTGAGGTTGGAGTTTTTTGCACCTTGGAATCAAAAGACTGGTCGACGCCCTTGGGTGATGTGGGTGTTGATACTCCAGCAAAATTCGGTGTCAAAGGTGGATTTTTGTTTGCGTCATTCTCATCTATAGTCTTTTGTGCCTTTGCAGACATAACCTTAACTGAACTATCAACATTTTTGCTAAACTCCTCGTCAGATATGCTAAGTGACGAGCGGTCCAGTGCTTCGATGAAACTCACAGCCCCCTGTAGTGATGAAAGATAGTAGCCTGCCTCGCCGTTTAACTTATCAGGATTTCGAAATCGTTGAATGTAGTTAAGATTGGAAATCATATGCTGGGGATGTGCCTTTATTACCACATAAATAAGAATTGGTAAGAACCCATCTGCATTTTCTTCGCTATTGGACTGGCGGAGCAAACCAAAAATGACTTTACAGCAATTTAAAAGACAAATCATCTTGTCGCGGGGCGCCCTAAAATGATTGATTTTTTTTAGCTGCTCGCTCGCGAGATTGACAAATGACTCGCCATTGCGCAAAAATCTGTTTGGAATGTCAAGATGGCGACCCTCCACCCAGTGCCAAATAAAAATTTTGTCATCAAGAACCCGGTCTCTTATAATATCCTCTTCATGATAGTCAGTTCGTTTATTTTCAGGAATCTCCGGAGAAAATGTTTTGTAATACAGTCGATTCATGATAAGCTTTTCCATTCCCTCCAAGGCGTTATCCATTTGAGCGTCAGACAGAGTCGAAAACGGCGGGCACTCATCCATCTTTCGAGATATAAATGCTTTAAAGTCGTCAATTATTTTAACCTGCTCATCAGTTGACCAGTTTCGCTTGTTAAATTCATTAAGAAAACTTTTCAGGTACCGCGCAATGGGATCGGCACTCTTGTGTCTCAGCTGCTCTAAAAATCGTTGAAAGTCAAAAGGCAGTTCACCAGCATTTGTCGTCTCATTGCTGACCAAACCAATCTTAGCCTTTTCGTTTACCGCGGAAGAAGAGCTCCCTTGACTTGCAGTTTTCGAAGGTTCCGAAGCTTGTTTTGTCTCCTGTTGCTGCTGCTGTTGCTCTTTTTTTTTTTTGGCGAGCGGATCAAACTGATCCAAAATGGTTTGCAGACCTTCATTGTGTGGTACACTAACAGAACCTGGTACATTGTTCAAGTCTACGGCAACAGGCGAGCCTGGCGTCTCAGATGGGTGGATATGGTTGCCATGAATTAATGGAGAACCTGGTCTAGTTGAAAGATTGCTTTCTGGTTTGTCGTCTAGATCTAGCAAGCTCATGTGGAACAACAACTACAGTAGCTAGGTCTTGTATGCGGCCGTGAATATGAGAAGAAAAATATAAAAATTTAAAAGTGAAAATTAAAACAAAAAGACTGTAGCACGGCGGTTTAGAAGGTGCACTGGAGAGACAGATGTGAGAATCGTAAAAGATGATGACGATACCAGTGAGTGACAGGTCAAAGGATGCAGAGAAATGTGACGGCGAAAGAGCCTATTGAAGGGTTAGGGTAAGATTTTTAGCTTAGAGTGATATTATCGGCGGGAGATTAAAAGCTTGCGTGGCGTTGACCTGGGGTATTAATAGGAAACCTGATTTTTGTCTTTGCATTGAAAAGTTACACTCCAAAACACTAAAACAGTAGATGGACCAAAAAAAAAAAAAATTAGAGGCAATGGCTAAAAATTACATTTTTCAAGAGACGTTCTGAGTAACGTTTTCAGGGTGCGTATGTGGTTTCTGTGTTCTAGGGCGCCAAATTCTAAGAGAAACCTGAGATGAAAAAACATTTAGTGGGTCGATACCTCGCGTTGACAATCAGTCAACCCTTGTAGCTAGCCGTTCTAATCGAGCAAGCCATAGAAGAAAAAAAAGTTATAGAAAGTTTTTTTTACTGGCCAAAAGCGCTTTTTTGGTCATAGCTTGGATGGCCCTGACGAAAATTCGTCGTGGAGCTCATTTACATTTTTATTGTTGTCTGCGCCAATAAAACTGTTGTAATTCAAGATATTTGACGATAAGGATTTTTTGAGGTCAGTTAAGTACGTTTTTTGTAGCTTGATATTACCAATTTTTTTGGTTTGGTGTCAAATTGTAATTTGCTATTACTTGAATGAAAATATTATCAAATTATAAATTTTAAAAAATTGGTTTAGTGGTGTAGCGGTTTATCACACTTCGTTCACATAACATGAACATGTACCGAAGAGGTCCCGAGTTCGAACCTCGGCTAAATCAATTATTTTTGGTGGAAACTTTTATTCTTTTTTTTTAAAATATCTATGTCCATTGGAGTTTTTTTTTTTTGTTACGTTTACTTGTATACTTGGTTATATCAGATTGTTGAGACTTTTTGCTTGTGCTTTATGAGGATTTGTTCTCGGTGTTTGCTGGTCCCACATCAAAATGTTACAAATCCAAAACTATCGTATCAAAAAATATAGATGCAAAAAAGCATCAATTCAAAACTATTAGTCTCTACAAAGCTCATAAGGTAACAATTTTAGTGTACTATGAGTGTTTCTTACATATTTTGAAACAGAATTTTTATACACTCTTTTCTATATGTTATGAAAAAGTCTGAGACTGAAGTTCATTGAGGATGAGGTGCTATCGAAATCGGAAATTACACTAATGCGGGTTGTGAACACTTACCTTAAAATTTTAGTAAAAGCAAACGCTTCAAATCAATTTCGTACTAAAATGAAAGCCTGTTTTTTGTCCTCATAATAAATTAAAAAAAAGTGATTTATAGTAAATACACTTAATAACTGTCAAAGTAGCCTTCTCAGCGTGCACGAGTAAAAACTTTGTTTTTGATGGCGCTGAATTTCCCATCAATGGTTTCACGTGTCAAAGAAACTTAAAATTTTTAAAACCCGGTAGACTGTTTAGTCCTTTTTTTTGGTTTTATGATAATTCTATGGCTTCTTAATGTGCTTACGAGATTCTTGTTTTTGTGTTGTGTCTATATGTATATACTGTTTTGACTGGATAGATAGAAAATCTATTAATTGTCCTGATTTCAAAAAAAAAAAGAATTTAACAAAAGATACACATAGAAGACATTACTGTTAAAAGCGTAGCAATAGAATTTCTAAATTTTAATTATTTACATGTGTATTGATACCTGGCACAAATCTATCAGACATTTTGTTTCTTGGGTTTCCGACATCAGTACGACCACTGACTTGTGAAATAGTTGGGGCTATAAATAAATCAAGCTCATCCAGCTCAACAGAAGACTAAGATAGTGCAGAGTTGTAATAACTAAATTAACATGATAAAATGAAAAAAATTTTGTATATTTAGAGTGTGTGTATGTATGTGAGAGATTGGATGGGGGAGATAACAGGGCAGTTAGTAAAGCAAACAACTAGGCCTTGCGGAAAGACTTTAGATGCTTTGGTTTGGAAGGAGGTGGAGGTGCCTTGTCTCCAAACCGTTCTTCAGTCAAATTACTCTTGAGGGGTTTAACTAAATCAATTTGACCGCTGGTTCCGTTGTTGTTCTCTTTAATGTCTATGCTATTTTCGTCGTCCTGCTGGCGCTGCGCCTGATCAGTGTAAAAGCCATAGCCAGTAGCACTTCGCCGAGGCGGTGGGGATGGCTCGCGGTTGATGAAAGCCTGAATTCTGCTCTGAATAGCCTTAGGACGACGAGCAGAATCTACGCCGTCGGAAGAACCACCTATCACAGGCTTACGAGCTGGGGGCTTATACTTGTTCGCGTCTTCGGACTCCATAAAAGAAGTAGCCCGTACAAGCGCTTCAGCCTCAAAGCTTTGGCGCTTGTCATCATCCTTAGACTTGGGCTTGAACTTGCTCGCATCTTCAGATTTCATGAACGACGTGGCTCTGACTAGAGCCTCAGTTTCGAAGCTCTTCCGCTTGTCTTCTGCCTTAGTTTTGGGCGCAGGCTCCACACTTTCGTCCTCACTGCTGCTGTCACCCTCGATTTCCTTGCCGTCATCAGGAATTTTTAGCTTGTTTCTGATTGCCATGCTAGCAGACTTAGCATGTCTTGATCTGGATCGTGATCTAGCCCTAAGCTTTTCATTGACTGAAAGTGAGTTCTCACCCCTCTGCCGCCAGTTTCTTCCGTTGCGATCATTATCACTGTCATTTTCATGATGATCTTCCTCAGCTAAATAAACAGTCTCACTCTTTTCAGACAAACCTGTTAATAAGACCTTAAGCTTGCCTATTTCAGTTTCTTCCTCAGCTGGTATTGTTAAAGAAATCTCCGACTTGCGCTTGGGGAGAGGAGGCGGAGGCTTCGAGGAGTATGGTAAAGTTTCTTCAACTTGCACCGATGGAACAATTTGGAGTCGAGAAAATTCGCCTGACTGCCTGTTGCGACTGGGAGGGGGTGACGGGCGGTCAATGTGCTTGGCGACTGGGATGTCTTCTTCTTCCTCAGAAGATGAGGAGGAAACGTCAATCGCATCATTACCAGAGGATCTTTTAAACGCATTCTTCGTTGAGGCTGGCGTAGTTGACCGACTTTGAATAGGTGAAGTCATCATACTATGGCTGACCATAACAGGCCGGGAAGACCCTCCATTGTTAGGGACAATGTTGCTTTGGTACAGCATGGTGCGTTGTTCAATGCTTGTAGGCTGCTCAATAAGACTGCCAGGCTGCGCAGGTGACGAAAACTCAAACGACTGTTGTGTAAGAGACTGGGTCAATGCTTCAATGGAAGGATACTTTGATTCTATATAAGTCGTTTCATCGGTATTATCAGCAACTGCAAACGGATCACCAGTTGTTTTAAATTTTCTCGCAGGTACAGGAGGCGTACCAGGAACTGACATAGAAATCTTAGCATCTGGGTTAGCCTGAGGTCGGCCACGATACATGGGCTTGACATCGGGGATAGGCTTTTCGGGTTTAGCAACAGTAGAAGCCGCCTTGACAATCCCAACTCTAGAAGCAGAAGCGGGTTGGGCGGTCTGATTTATGGGCTGAGTGTCCTGTATAGGCAAGGCCTGTTCCATGTTGTCGACCGAAGTAGCATTCTTCCAGGCAGTAGAAGTAGGTGCCACGTATATATTTTGAATGGGGGCCTCCAGCCCTCGCATACTATAGAGCTCTTTAACACACTGAAATATATTAGGCCGGAGATTGGGATCGCCGCTGAGAGTTACATTGATAAATCTTTTCAGGCGATCAGAAAATACAGGACTAGGCGGAAAGGTGAAAGAAGCGTTGAGAATAGCCAAGTTGCCTTCCTTTTCGAAGGGCGTTGTGAAAAAGCACAGTTTATAGATGAAAACACCAAACGCCCAGATGTCACATTTTTCGTTAATTGGGTAGCCACGGGCAATATCTATCATTTCAGGAGCTCTGTACTGGGCCGTGGTATGGCTTTGAATATCGTTGTCAAGGATCTGGAACTCGGCTGTGTTCCGGGGTGGGCGTAAAATCGAAGAAGCCGAGCCAAAGTCGCACAGTTTGAACGTTTTATCACCAGAAATCAAAACATTCTCTACTTTTAAATCTCTATGAATTAATGGCGGTGATAGGTAATGCATGTTGGCGATGGCGAGGCCAATATCGCAGGCAATTTTCAGGATTTCGGGCTCAGTAAGGAGAGTGCGAAGTCTCGTATTCATAAAACCGATCAAACCGTTACCGGAGCAGTACTCCATCAGCACAAAAACCTCGTAGCCAGTGCCATTGCTATCTCTGCTGGCTTGCGAGTCAATGTAGCTAACGATCGTCGGGTTTCCTTGGAGACGTTGCTAAAACGAGACAGTGTGTTAGAAGGCAAAGTTTGCATGATACAATGGGGAACAAAAAAATAAAATAAAAAAAAGTGTGTTATATCCATACCATGGCAGCAACCTCAGCGCGCAGTAAGTTTAGCTGAATTTTGTCAGGAACAAGAACCCTTTTTAGGCATGCAATTGTCTCGCCATTGGGTAGCGACGGACTGACATAGACGGTGTAGACGTGAGCAAAGCCGCCCTCGGAAATGTATGACTTGATGGAAACTTTGTGGGCGCCGACAGTGATCTTTGTTCCTGGCGGATAAGTGCCCGGGGGCGGGTTTGCAGGCATCGTAGTTGGGATGGGTTGACAGCCGTAGAAGATGTGATCGGTACTGGATGTTGAAGTAGAAGAGAAAGAGTGGAAGAAGGAAAGTTGGTCTTAAGGGAATGACAACAACTTTTTTAAAAATGGAAAAAGGCAAAATAAAAAAAAAATTAAAAGTTTGGTTGGCATTTTTGACTCTGAACAATAACGTGGGTTTGTGTGGGAGGAGACAAAATTGTTGGTGAAAACTCGTGCGGCTACAACGGCAAACTAAAGCGAACCTGAGGCAGAAAAAAAAATTGAGATTTGGGCATGACAGGTGCAGGTTTAAGGCAAATCTTGAGTTTTGCGCAGACCATAGGGAGCCCAAACTGAGGCAAAATGCTGAAATCTGCGATGAATGACAAAATTTACGCTGAAGTTTTTTTTTTTTCGTGAATTTGTTATGTGGAGCAGTCAAATGTCGAAGGAAATGGGCGCACATTCATACAAACATCAAATAACTATCATAAGAAAAAAAAAATAAATTAAAAACATCTGAGAAGATAAAGCCATCTTCCCCAGGCAAACGTCATGAACTGTTAACCTATCTCCGTTCCGTCCCGTAACCATCGTGTTGTCACTACAACACCAGCCACGACACAAGGTTCTAACTCATAATATGTTACGGCCCTTGCACCTATTTTTTTCCAAAAAGGGCGGGCGGCCTGGCTTCACTACTGATATGACTTCTCCAGTTGTTAATTCTGCTAGTAATCCTTAAATCTCAAATAGCCTACCGTTTACCGTAGTTGCACTTGCATATTAGTTTATTGCTAGTTGTAATTACATACTTTTTTCCTTATTTTATCTTATAACTCTTTGTATTGTTTTTTATTATTCTAACTTGCTTCCCTGTCTGCTTCTCCTGACGTTTTCAGACCACTTCCTTAAAAATTATCTACTCTTTGTCTATTTTATCTCGCCGCCTTGTAATGGTAAAATCTATTTTTATGGTGCTTTGCTCTGCCAGTATAGCTGCAACTCTGCTTATCGGCGAGCTTCGCGGTTGGCAGCCACCGTTTAGGCTGCCACAATCCCCACTGCTCTCGGAGAAACTCTCAGAAGGTACAAAACCGTTAAGTTCGTCCACAGTCACAATTATTCCCCCAGAACAGTACGAGCGCTGGATTGAGCGCGAAACGCACATTGCTTTTGAAAACATTATTAAAAATATTGGTGGCTATGGTCCCGGCCTCGACGATGTTATGTGTGGCGCTGTTATCGCTAGCCCGTCAAAGGGCCACCCCAACTATTACTATCAGTGGACCCGAGATTCGGGTATTACTATTAATACGCTTATCATAAAATACGCAGATCACAATGCCACAAACGAAACACTGCGCAAAATCATTTACGACTATATCGAATCGTCGCGGATTATCCAGCATGTGTCTAACCCCAGCGGCACCTTCCGCGACCTTGACGGCCTTGGTGAGCCCAAGTTTAAGGTAGACGGCAGACCTTTCACAGCCGCCTGGGGTCGTCCGCAGCGAGACGGCCCGGCACTGCGCGCCATTGCTATGCTAAATTTTGTTAACACAGAGGTCAAGTATAACGAGTCGGGTGTCACATACGAGAGCTTCCGGGACATGTTCAATAACATTATCAGGCCCGACTTGGATTACGTAGGGTTGAAATGGCAGTACGATGGCTTTGACCTGTGGGAAGAGGTCGAGGGCAAGCATTTCTTCACGTCTATGTGTCAAAGGCGCGCGTTGATCTCTGGCAGCCACTTGGCCCAAAAACTGGGCTACCCCGACGAGGCAATCTTTTATCAGACTCAAGCGAGTTATCTCACACAGTTTATCAAAGACTACTTTTATGATCCCGAACAGGGCCACCTTGTGGAGACGTTTGGTAACCACAAGCGATCAGGCTTGGACTCAGCTTTGTTCTTAGGTTCTATCCATGCGCTGGATCTCCTGTCATGGTCAGGCGAGGCTAGCGTGACAGACTTATACCCACCGTATTCTGACGAGGTGCTCGCGTCATTAGTGCAGTACATAAACGATATGAAGTATCGGTATCCAATCAACTTCAATCGGCTAAAAGCGTTTGAATCCTTTGGCGCCAATACTTCGCTTGTCGGCGTTGGCGTCGGTAGATACCCTGAAGATGTTTACAATGGGGTTGGTGATTCCATTGGCAATCCGTGGTTTCTTTGTACTTCTACGGTGTCGCAAATATTATACCTTCTCGCAGAATACCTCTACACGCGCAAAAGTAACTTCACTCTAAAGCTTACAGAACACACTCTGCCGCTACTAGGCTTGTTCTTGAACAATGTAAAAGGATTTGATTGGTCAGATGCGTCTTTCGAGCTCAACCGGAGCAGTCCAGACTTTGAGTCGGTTGTGCTGAGCATTCTGGCATACGGCGACTCATTTCTAGATGTTGTCCGCGAACATGTAGACTCTAACGGCTCAATGAGCGAGCAATTCAGCCGATATGACGGGTACATGGCGGGTGCTAAGGACCTCACATGGAGTTATGGTGCTTTCTGGTCTGCCGTGAGGCAGAGGAAGCTGGCTTACAGTCGAATCAAACGAGGATTTGTAGATACAACATAAAGAATAAAACACTTAAAACAGACATAAACCCAAACGAGGCCGATCAATCACTTATAAAAACACCAATGATTTCGAAGGAATGGAAGAGAACAACCGATTTGAAAAAAAAAAAAAAAACGTATCGCTAGTTGGTTTATGTACAAGGGTTATCTTAATTGTGCTTTAAAGAATCATTTTTTCTTAGGAAGCTCGAGGCCGACGTGGCGGGCCGACAACTCTAGCCGCTTATCTTCATCAATGAGGGAGCCGTTGTAAAGCTCGAGCAGCTCTTTATAAGTCCGCTGCGACGTGAGGAATCGGGACACTGTCTGAAGATACCCTTCTCTGCCCTTTCCCTCTGCTTCCGAAGCAGCTGCAGCATCACCAGTTATAAAAAATTCACGCAACACTTTTGTGTCGTACCGCTTCATGAGATCTTTCTTCATCTCCTCCTCTAGTTCCTTGGGGTCAGTCTTGATACCCGCTGCAGCGTTCTTCATACGCTGATAATTGACGAGGGCCTCCACGCGCTTCTTGTCCTTCTCAGCATGAATCTTCGATGCATTATTGTGTTGTTTCGAGAGCTCCCGCAGGATAGATCTATAAAGGTGTCTGGATGTAGTGGGCGAAAGCGACATGGCGGGGGAGGTGATGGAGGATATTGGTTGGCTTGCCAGGTATCGTGAGCTTTTGGAGACACTCAAAAGTCCATCATGAACTTCTAAAAGAACGTTGACACAAAAAAAATAAGTTACCCGGTCCTTAGGGTTTAGGGCGCTTTCATAGAAAAAGCCCACCATTATACCCAATATAAATAAAATTTTTTTGGACATTCTTTTTAAAATTTCTCTTTCTGATTTTTTTTTTTTTCTCTCCCCAGCGCTCGTTTTTTGCTTGAACCGAAGAATTGCGTATCGAAGTTTACTAAAGACTGTTTGTTCAGTCCCACATGCTTTGGGGAAAGTCTCCGGCCACATAAGGCGGCAACGCTCTGGTACAGTTACTATCAGATGCAGTTGGCTAACGAGCAGGCATTCTAGTGGATAGAAATGGTGTTGCAACTTTTGACTGCGCTGATTATGCTTGTTTGAGGATTGCTTCTTTAATTTTTTAGAAGGTGCTTTGTTTTTTTTGAGCTTGGGACCTGTTCTTAGATAATTTCTCCCTTGAGCAATTAAAGTCGTTCCAATGGCTCTTGTTAAGCTAGGAACTTAATCATCTATTGATGAGACTTTTGTTTTGTTAGAGGTACGGACGAGTGTTTGTTGAGAAATGTCTTTTTAATTGTGTGTTCATCTTGTCTTGGGGCGAGAATCATGGAAACAAAAATATCTTCTATTCTTTTTTTTTTGCATTCTGAGAGCTCTGTCACTAAGGCAAATGCTTTGCATACCATTTTTGCTACTAGGGACGCTTATTGGCTTTCTGTCTTGGTTCATCAGTCTTCTCTCTGAGGAGTCCTGGAACCCTTTCTTTTGGCAAAGGTCTGTAACCCAGGCTTAGACGAAAGACATGCAATTGCTATATTTAACGATGTAGTAACCCAATGGAGCTCATTTCTTGGTTCAAGCACATACATGCGTTCTCTTTTCTAAAGCCTGAGAGGTACAATTTAGCTCTTTGGACTTGCATTGCTGGTCCAAGTATTGTCGAAGGTACCAGGTTTAATCAATATTTTTTAAAGACGCAAAAATGATTACTTATATGATGAGATACAAATGCAACATAGAGTCAAGCTCAGAGGAGTCAAAGACCCCTGCGACGAGAATTGCTAAAATTTTCTGATTGTAATCATTTTTAAATCTACTATTAAAATATAACAAGTATATTTAAAAATACAAAAATTAAAGAATAATATATGATCTTTTGAAACTTTTTAATTATTTGTGTTACACTTTATTTCAAAGCCTTGATCTCATTCCAATGATGATTGTTGATATCTGTTTTTTTTCCGTAGACCAACTCAACCATGTACAAAAACAACGTAGAAAACATGTTAACCCAGCCCCAGAACTGCCACGAATCGCGGATGCTCACGATAGACCACCAGTTCTCTTGTACAGTTGCTAGCGTCAAGACGAGGTTCTCGTAAAAGGCATACACAGAGCCATTAATGCTGATGCTGTTGTTTCCTCCAAAAAAATTAGTATGAGTAGTGTTGAATGATGCAAAAGTACCCGCTGAAGCCATGGTACCAGTAGTGTTGGTGAGCCCGTTTGTCGCGGACGCTGATGATGCAAGGTTAAAGAGACTGAGGTGTTGGATTAGAAGATGCGTGTAGATGCCAATCAGGATGCATGGCGCATAAGAGTATATCAGTAGCTGAATAGCCCGCGTTTTCGAGCTTGTTCGCTGCTCATCGGCACCTTCTGTCAGCGCCGATGCAGAGGAATGTGGCGCTGGCGCAGACTTATCGTTGTTTATAGTAATCTGATCGTCATCATCTTCCTCATCACCTGTGATCAAGTCCTCGTCTTCATCATCTTCGTCTAAAGCATAGTCTCTTGACTTTTCGTATTTGCGTGGCGATGTAACAACAGGCTCAGTTACCTCAGACACTGAAGTGCTGTTTTGATGAGTCTGCGACACGTTGTGAACGACCGGCACAATTTTAGTCGCGGCAAAAAAGACTGCCAGTCTGTAGGAGAGAGACACAAAAACTGAAGGTGTTACTGTTGACACGGCGCCTTGCAAAAACTGGAACACTGTTTTGAAGCTGGCGGGAACCAGTGCAGCGACGGTTGACACCAGGTTAGTATAACCATTGATGATAATTGGCGGCAGTGGAGGGATGTCTGGCCGCGATGACGAAGAAAAAAAGTATAGGAATGATGTAGCAGAGATTGAAGACTGGAAGTCAGTAAATGTGTAGTACAAGCAGTACACAATGTAGGCAAACAGAAGAGAAGACTCAAGAGTGTTTCCTCTGCCTGAAATGATCCCGTATAGCCCAATGCTTGCAGATAGGGCCAGGACGACGCCAATCAAGATTGCACTGACAAGCGAAATAGTGACTGGAAACGTGTAAATTCGATACAAAAAGTACAGGCTGCCAGTTATGGTGCAAGATGAGATCAACAACTGAGCAATCATCCAAATAACGGATTTCTTTACTAGCCAGGACGAGTACCTGCCGGCTGTCTGTATGTACAAAAGAGTGCAAAAGCCCTCTAATGTAGTAAACAAAGGCGTGGCATTTTTCACAAACCAGGCCCAGGCCTGAATGATAAGCAGCCAAACATGCGAGACCTCGCTCTGAAACTGCTGACCTAGGGACACGGTAGTAACAAGTGGTTCTGAAAATTCCTTAAGAGTTGATGTGGGAGGGGAAAACAGACTCAAGTGGAGGATAAGGAGAGAAGGAATAATGATTTGCTGAAGATGGTACAGCGATGACGAAATGAACCGAAATTTCGTATTTTTGCTAAGCAGTCGGAGCGAAGAAAGCACGAAATAGAATACTGACAATGTGCAAGTGAAAGCAATACCGCAATCCTGGCCACCGACATCAAAAGCCAGCGGAATCGTGACGATTATCAGAAAGTAGTAGAAAAACGTGCTGAACCCTTGCAGGACACTCCAATAACAAGATCCTGACATAGAGATGTGTAAGAGAAAAGAGAGACAGAAAAAACGAACAAAAAAGTAGGCACTTAAGCCTACCCAAAAATTGATCTGAAAACGGCGTGAATAGGTGAGTATTTGAGCACCTGAAGAGGGTATAGGGCGTGATGGATGGTCGTGTCAGGGTGGAAGAAAGAAAAGAAATTTAAGAAAATTTTACGCTGGCGATGGTAAAAACAATTTTTTTTTTTTTTTTTTTTCCTCATAGATTGAGCCGGCACACTTGAAGTGAGGAAAAGCGAAAATCAAAAGCCAAAATAGGTTAGCCTTTGTCCTAACCCAATGGTAGCATAATATGGGCCATGGAGATTTGGGGGGGTGACATCATGAGAATTTGAATAGCACACTATTGGGTGATAAATTCAAATTCGAGCCAGAAACTTAATAAATATAATAAATGGATTAACTATCTATATAAACTATGCAATTTCAAGTAATTTCGTTAATGCTCTATATACAGTGGGTGGTGTTATGTCTGTTTTGCCAGACTTATTATTCACCGTGGTAGTCCCAGGCAACGATGCGCTGCTATCACCAAAAACCTCCGCTTCAGCATCAAAAACCTGCTGCGGTACATCCCAGTATGTTGTCTTGTAGCTTTTGATAACTCTGCGCAGTAACCTGGCGTTGAATAACTTGTTGACGCGGATTAGGCCTTCACTAGGCGATTTGGTCGACAGTGGGGAGCGTTTGGCTACGCGTTGGTATTGATCGCATAAAATCTGCGTCAGAACCTTCAAGCCATTACGGTTCCACGAAGATGTGCTTTTTGGATTGCGCCTAAAGCCGTTATACGTTTTCATGTAGATGGAAAAAGTGGGCTCGAACCCCAGTCGACTCATATCTTCAATTACAGAAAGGCACTTGTTCAGGTCGCCACCCTTGCGGCTGTAGTGCGTAAGCATGTTGAGATAAGTATATTCGTCGGGGATCAGAGAAACACGTAGCCTTGAGACGTTTACCGGAACTCGATTGCTCTTGAGAATCTGCACTACAGAGTCAATCAGTATCGCCTTTTTAAGTAGTACTGAGTTTGCAGGAATGAAGTTAGATGTAGACCCTGGTGCAATTCTCAGTTTGCTCTGGCTAACAATAGATTGGTAAAGAGTCTCTGCAGGCTCGATCTGTTGGCACAGCAAAAATGCTTTCAGAACGACATTGACGACCGAGATGTCAATAAGATAACCTTCATGAAAAAGCGTCTCGTAAAGTGATTTGATGCCGTCAATATTACGGTTTAAGCCTTCGCTCAAGATTGAAATCATCATAGTAACCCTGTTGGGCGTAAACCGGCCACTCTGAAAGTCTTTTATCGACTCATTGACAATTTCCTGTTGCCGCGACTTAAGACCAAAATGGTAGAAAAGATTAGTGCTGGAGATCGATCTGTTGTCAATCTGTTTGATCTGCTCGCGGAGCCGTTCAATTTTGTGCATTGTGCTCGAGGTATTTGCTGAAGGATTCCGCGTCTCAGCCAAAAACGACTTAATAGAGATAAGAGCCGCGGTGGTGTGTTCAAATTCTGACAAAGGCAAACCACAGTCTTCAATGTCCTGAATTAAGTTGGTATAAACATTCCGTAACTCGGGAGTTTTAACGTCCATGAAAGTTGCAAGAAGATCTTCCAAATGCTGAGCGAGAAGATGCAGTGGTCGTGGTGTGGGAAGTGACTGATACCCACGATACAGCGCAGTTAAATTTATTGATCCCGTCGTTGGATACAAGCTTTTCAACAGCAACTGGTAATCACTAACAGGCGTCTTGAATCGCTCCACCTGCCGCCGCGCCCTTTTCACCTCCTGATAGCTTCTATTCTGCAGTTTAGCAAGTTCTCGTATTAGCTTGTTAACTTCGTAATCTTCTTCGAGTATCGATTCAAGCAATTCATCCGTGCTGTTGACAACATTTGTTTTCTGCCTTAAGCCAACTTGATCGATGTGATTAACGAGAACAGAAAGATTCGGGGCCACCAGCTGCCTGAGCACTAAATCATATTCCTTTTCAAAAGATGTAAATGCAACCTGCTTGCTGGCGCTAAAGCCGGAGTTTGCGCTTTTGCCATGGGACGTAGAGAACTGGCAAGCATTGCGCCTAATTGCTGGCTGGCCAAAATCCCTGGAGGATATCATAACAATATCAGCACACTTATTAGACAACGAGTAGCCTAAAGCTGATGGCGTCAGAGGTCGTGACAGCTTTTTGAAATTTAGTTGCTTCAGCTCACCAAAGACATTCCTTTTTGCCAATGGCAGCATAGTGGTTGCGTCGGGGAGTATAAATATTAGGTTGTGTACTGCCGATCAGGCCAAAGAAAAAAAAAAAAAAAAAAACTACAACCAAAAAAAGCTGTTACTAAAGCTTTTCAGTTGCTAAAATAAAAAGAAAAGCTATTGGATCCTGTAGATCAACTGCTCAAAGCACCCGGTGATTCTGCTGGTGCTTTGGTGTATCTGTTACTGTGACGAGTTATGTAGATATTCAATTCAGATACTATGAACTGGTTCGCATTATAGCTGCTAGCGTGAAAGGCACTATCTACTAAAGGTGCCACTATTGCCGGCTTGTTTATATCCTGTCAATAGCCAAGCAGAACAAAATTGGTTGCAGTCTTAGATGAATTTTTCAGTAGAATATCTGAAGGACTTAAACTTTTGTTTGAAAAGGCGAATTGAAAAAAAAAAAATTATTTTCTCATACAGGGCTAGGGCAAATCTAGAAAAATTTCACAACCAACCAGAGCCGATTTTTTTTCCATTTTTTCTCTTTAAGTTTTTTTTCAACCTCCAGGTCATACCAGAAACGCTCAACATCGCACGCCCGATATGAAGGTCCAGGACAAGGCTACCAACGTGCTCCAGAGAGCCGCTCATCTTTTACGCGCTCAAAGAATCTCTCGCGATCCGGTTTTTGAGCCCACCTGGTTTCGCGTCGTTGCTAATCATCCCCCGACCCAGAACCTTGCCCGAAAGCCACATAATCTCGAAAAATTCACAAACAAAGCGTCGAAGGAGTCTGCAGTGCTGCAAGAGCCCAAATCCTCGTCTGGTCACTACGTAACTCGGTTACCTCCTAGATTTAACGGCATCTACACTAACTCTCGCCATTTATACAAGCCCAAGAAGATTACGTACTTTGAAGATGAAATCAGAAAGTTATTTTTCGAGCATCACCCTTGGGAATTGGCTCGCCCCAAGCTCTTAGTCGAAACTGACGGTAAGGATAGCACCAGAACTAACTGGAGCACATTAGACCAGCTGTCGAAAAAGCTGGACGGTGAGAGCGTTGTCCAAAGAACTATCTATCTTCTTGAAAACGAACCTAAATACGCCAAATCAAAGTCGTGGTTGGCCGCGTACGACCAGGCGAGATTAGAATTCTACCGTCTAAGAATTCGCCAAGACACTCAGGCTAAGATTGCTGCTGAGGAGGCTGCCATGTATGGTGCTGTCT
This sequence comes from Geotrichum citri-aurantii, assembly GCA_030463015.1. Taxonomy (NCBI): domain Eukaryota; kingdom Fungi; phylum Ascomycota; class Dipodascomycetes; order Dipodascales; family Dipodascaceae; genus Geotrichum; species Geotrichum citri-aurantii. The sequence continues at coordinate 19,550 of JAKVQX010000149.1, forward strand.
TTGGAAAGTCCTTTATCGAAAAGGGTGTTGAAAAGGAACAAGCGTACATCGAGAAGTGGAAGGTCGAGGCCCTCGAGGCTACTAAGGCCAAACAGGCACGTAATGCCTCTCCTTCTGCTGCTGTCGTTGAGGAGGCCCCCTCGACAGATGACTTTGCTTCTTCTAATGCTTAAGTTGAATGAGTTTTTCCTGTACATATATCGCAACATTATAATAAAACAAAAAATAACCAAAAAAAAAAAAAAAAGCTACAAACCATTGAAAATATTGTACATTTGTAAAAAATTTACAATTTCAAGATTACTTCGTTTTTAGTAGAATGGACACCAGCCTAAAAGAAGACAATTAGTTAGTTTGAAGTGAAATCAATCGAGAAAGAGTGACTTACCGAAAAAGATCTGTGACAGATTTTGTTCGCTTGTGGCCTCTTGAATTAGCTGACTAGTCAGCGCTTCGACGCTTAGGGTTTTTAGGAGTTTTTGGCTCACGACAGAGAGGGCACGTTCGGCCTCTGAGCCGCCTGGAGTAGCGGCCTTGCTCACAACCTCGTTTTGTAATTTCTGTCGTTTGACAGGAGAAATAGTCCTTAAAAAGTGTGTTGGTAAATTGGAATCAAGCAAACTGTCTTGTGTTAAACTTACCAAGAGTAAAGAGGATCGTATTTAAGAACATTCAAAACTGTTGCGATGTTGTCCGTCTCTTTTCGTAGTACTTTAAGGGACAAATGACAACATTGCCTAAAAGCACCCTCAGTTCCACTGACACCCATGCCGTCCACAATATCCCGAGTTAACCTAAATGGGATTAATTCTGGTACCTTCAATAATTTGCCCTGGAAAAAAAAAATTAGTACAAATTAAAATCAAATAATTTGCCAAACACTCACTTGGTCAAATGCAATACCGAGATCAATATGGACAACCTCGCCGGACTTCATGTCTAACAAAATATTATTGCAGTGTCTGTCGCCAATTCCAAGAACATAGCCTAGCATAGAGATTGCTGCTGTTGATCTTGTGTACTTAATTCGATATTTAAACCAGTCCTCGGGGTTGTAGAACTGTTCAAAGAAAAACATGTGAAGAACAGGCTTAATTTTGCGGGTGATATCTTGGTAAACAGATAATTTTTCCGCAGCAGTCTTGGCCTGTGCGTTTTTCATCGCTTCACGAGCTTTGATCATATCCATATCTTTCGGACGGTACTTTTTGTGCGCTGGTTGAAGGTACTCGATCAAAGCACAAGTATTGCTAACAAACTCAATAATACCACCTGTAGGACCTAGCGGAATTACTTTGTAACTTCTGATTTTTAGGTTCCTAGATCGGGCCTCCGAATTTTTGATAAAAAAAGTGTTCAGCTCCACAAATACCTGCTCCATGATACTGTCTTGCCTCAGGTCATCTTTACCACCCTTAAACAACATAGTGTAAAGCTTACCATCTGTGGCCTGGCATCTGACAATTTTGGGCGCACTTAGACCTGAAGCAATGCCAATCTCACGTCTGAACTCAGTTATAGTAGGAGGTTTGTAATTGCAGTCATGTTGAACAGGGATGAGTGCAGTGGGAGGTGGGAATTTTAGTGTCGGCAAGGTCTTAATCCACCAAGATCGTCCTGGGACTTTATCAAAATTGAACTGTTTCCGATCTTTACTTTCAACCTTGTAATGTGCCAAGGTGACACACTGGGTGCTAAAGACCTCTGTGTTGGTTAGAAGTTCTTGGTTTTTGCCACTCTTCACCAACTGGCGCCAAATGTTGTTACCACTAGTGCAACGCTGTTTTGCAATGTCATCTTGTTTTCCAACTACCATACGAAGACCAATGATACTGAATAAACTGTGGTACGGATGATCTTCACATATTCTTACAACAATGGCTTCAAGATTATGCAAAAAAGAAGAGCTTTTTTCACCCAACCGCGAAGACAATTGACTTACCCAAGGAACAAATAGAAATGATGGTGTGATCCTGATGTAAGTTTCAATTGCTTTGTTGAGGCCTTGATCTGAGACGTTACTCAACCACAGTGAAACAAACGAAGAAATGTCTTCAGTGTTAGTTGGGGAATTAATAGCAGCTTGCAGGTAAAACGATGCACTGTTTTCCAAAAAAGATTGACGTGAAATTTGAAGCCGCTTAAGCTCACTGCCGTCATTCGCATAAAGCTTTTGAATCTTGTCAAGATGGTGAGCTGCAATTGCTTTGTCTTGGGAGGAGCCTGTTTTAGTCAGATTGGTGAGCTCATCAATTTCTTTTTTCTTGCTACGCCTAAAACCTTCAACACGGTTAATGGCTTCTATTAGAGAAGAATTATTGTACTGCTCATCACAAAAAATAGCAAACGTATGATAAATGCTTGCTATTTTCTTGACTTCTACATGCATGGATTTTAGGGTATCTCGAGCTGGAACCAAGTAGTTGTTGATAATTGAGTCAGGTGTTTCTTGTCTAGCAGCAGAGGACCATTGAATTAGCATAGACTGTACAAGTGGGATTTCTGTACTGTTGAAACGTGCAGAAGATTCTTTTTTCACTAGGGATCGCAGGATACTTATCGAAAGTTTCTGTTCACCCAGCAACCAGTTAGAAGCGGCAGTTTCCATCTTGGACCAAAATTCAAGTCTGTAGTATGCCGTGCTTTCAATTTCATTAAGTTGTCGATCAACTTCTAAAGGGTTGTATAAAAGCGAATTTATTAGCCGATCAAACTTAACGGAGGTATTGATGGAATGCTGAACTTTTTTGTGCCGTCTTGCAACTTCCGCATATTGTTTTAGAGTCAAACCTCGAGTCTCATGGATTACAGCAGAAAGAGCCCTGTCTGGTCTTTGAGACTCACAAGTTTCCCAGCTAAGTTGTCTTGAAAAGAGTATGTTCTCAACTGTCTCAAAATTAGTAAAGTTCATCCATGTGTCATTTCTAATTGACTGAAGAGCTGAAAGCTCCCTAACAGATGGTATATCTTCAACGTTCATAATTGATTCACTCTCTTGAATTATTGACAGTGTTTTCATCATTTTGTGCTTATCAGCCATAGGCACCGCCCGAAGCAGGCGTAAAGTCTGGCTGTAAGCTTCATAAACGGTATCAAAAATATTATTAGCATTGTTAAGTGACTTGTGAAGGTTAAAAATGATTTCGTCACTTGTCTTGGGTTCTAGAGCATAAGCTAAGTCCCATTGCTGCAGCTTCCATGCTTGTGAGTAAAGAAGCGTTTTGTCTTCGAGCGACATTGAGTCCGAAATAACCTTAGATATACCTTGCATACCACTGTTTTGAAATGTCTTAGAGAGTGGAAGGCTGGAGTTATACTGGTGCTCGACCATATCCTCATTTAAAAGAGCTGATTGGTACTGGAGCAAATGCGAAATATTGTTTTCATACTGGTAAGTAGCCAGGATTCCATTGAGACTGGGGTTGACTGGAATGGCATAAAACATGTCTGGGTCACTAACCTTTTCAAAGGTTTGAACAAGATCTTGATCCGACACTGAGTTGTGAAATCCAAAAATAGAAGCACACGACCACTCAAATTCAATGAAATAAAGTGCCAAATCTGGTTTATTATTTTCTAAGCAGTACTTCACAACAAGGGAATGATCCAAAGATAAAAACCTTGACTCTCTGCGCCCCATAAACTGGCTTTCACGCAGATGAAAAAATGCTTTCAAAATCAAATTGATAATATCAGGATTACCAGAATGTTCAACACAGTCCATGGCAAGAGAGTTGAGATCCCGATCCGTGTCTTTACAAGCAACATAAAGGTAATTGATTAAAAGAAATGGAAAAATCTTTTGGCCAAATTTTGGAACTTTTCTAATCAGCTCCTGAAGGCCAACAAATTCTTTGTGATAATTGGAAATCATAGATATGAATGTAGAATTCATCCTGTAAACCCACTCGTCAGTGTTTCCTGCTTGGTCAAAAATCGTGTCAAATTTGAAAAATTCTAGATGAAATTGCTTTGTCGAAGGATGATAATTTAATGCTTGTAAAACTGAGTCATTAAATGTCGTTTTGAGCTCAGCTTTGAAATCTGTAGTAACAAATGTTTGAATATATCTGACAGCACCTTCGGCAATATTCACAATCATAAGGTCAGGATCATCAAGCAATTTATTGATCTCCATAAAGACATGGTGCACGCGTTGGCGAACAGAGGACTCAAAGTCATCTTTTTCTAACGACTGAAATTTAAAGTCACCACCAACAGCTAAATAGTGCTTTCCAAGACAGCGAGATAACCAATTAGTATATCCCTTAGTGGGTATTGTCTCAACCTGGATAAGCAAACTTAAAAAATTGCTCTGCCTATTTTCAGAGGTAAAAAGCAAAGAGTTCTGAAGATCAAAATTGAAATCTAGTTCAATTGATATGATGTCTAAAAACATTTTTCTAGGTATTTCGGGTAGTCTTCGAACAGTCTTGATGAATGACTCGTCACTATAGTGTAACTTTTCAAATCTTAGCCAAGAGAGCATAGCTTTCACGCTCATATAGAAATGACTGAAAGTGTTTTCAAGACATCTTTTGCTAACATCAGAAATCCAGTCTAGGTCATAAACAAAAGTAGATATTTTGTTCAGTTTTTGCTTGAAAAAAAAAGTCAAAGCGTAAAGTAAAACTTCAAATAACAGCTCCCCATGACTTGTGAATTCTTTAATGGAATTATTAATCAACACACGTAGAGCTCTAAAAGCTTCATCTCTTATGATGTCATAAGAGATGACATGGGAAATGGCCCTAAGAACCATTTTTAGTGCATAGCCATGTAGTGAAGAAGAGCTATAATTACTGGCAAAATATAACAAGCGCCGAAGATTTATACCTTTCTGGTTCAGATCGGCTGAGGCAACCATTTTATTGATCAAAGTTCGAAGAACTAAAGTGAACTTTTCATAATCCTGGAAAGATTCCTTACGTCCAATATCCACTAAAACTCTGTTTACCAACAAAATAACTTGTGAACTGGGAATCAACGGTTGAGGAAAATTTGTAAGTGTTTTGGCTTTAAAATCAGAGTTGTAGATTTTGCTGAAAAGCCCATTAGGAGAGTCAGGAATATTGTCACCAACCTCGCTAAAATCTGTAAGAAGAAACGATGAAGCAACAAAAACAGGCATGTTGCGAGATACTAAGGTATTCCAAGAGTTTTTCTCTAAAGCGTCAACCAGCCAAAATGAAGAAATGTAGTCACCCTCTAACGGTGCCAGTTCAAATGCTAGAGCCTTTGGAGCGACAAGTTCAACCAGCGTTTTGTAGTTCTGTAAACCAACCTTTGCAGCAATATCTTCAAGCACAGGAACACTGTCTTTTTTTTTTGTGTTTATCTCCAAAACAGAAATAATTTCGTAATACTCTTTTATGAATAAATCGTTATCAAGAAAACCAAAGTAGTGAGCAGGAAAAGATCTTTTCATGTCATTGGAAAACCATAAGTAAAGCAACTCTTCAGATTGAGAATTGAAAAAACTTTTCACATCTTTGTAACCGTAGTAAATACTAATTTCATTTATACAGTTGGAAATGAATGGAACTGCTTGAGGAACCTGCTCAAGTTCAGTTATATTAAAAACAGAACCAACAAGAAGAATTTCAGAGCTTTTAGCCAGGTAACTTAGTAGATAACAACGAGCAGCAATATTCTCATTTTGGTGAACCATGTGCCCAATACTGTCTTGTATTAAATTGAAAAATCTAATATGCAATTCGGAAGGATAGCAGTGAAAAAACTCAGGTAAAAGAGGTGAAACTGTGTAGAGAAGATCCATGGAGCTTGTTAACAATTTGCTCAAATAGTTGATAGGCAGATTTTCATCTTCTAGATGAAAGCCAGGCTTATACTTCACGATGTTAACAATAAGCTTTGAAAGTTCAGCTTCGGTAAGGTAGTTTTTATATCCTCCTTCAACGTGAAGCTTGCAAAGCCAATTGAAAATGTCAAAACAATCATTGTAAACTTGCTCATTGCTGATCCAAACAGAAATATAGTTTGTAAGCAATCTGATAGAAAATAGAATTATGGTCTCAGCGCGGTCCCATTCGTAAGAAGTCAGAACTTTCTCTCCAATTTCTCGAATTATTCCTTGGAGACTGAGTGCAGCAGATGAATTAGCCAGTTTAGGAAAATAATCAATTAAAACCACAGCCATGGAAGCGACCTGCTCTTTCTCAGATGCATCACGAAAAAGCTGATAAAAAGCTTCTAGATAACTAAGCTCACATTTTGATTTTTTGTGTAGCAGTTTGACAGCACAGTACGTTTGGTAAAGCAGTACGTCCCGATTAGACTGTAAAACATTGTATGAATGCAAGCCGGTGAGGGCTGGGATCTTCACAAATGTTTCAGTTTCAAGGACATCATCACCAAAAGAGTTGGTTACTTCAAATGGGCGGTCAAGAACATCCAGTAGTTTTCCAAGAGCCTGGGTATATATCTCAGTGTAAAAAACGTTTTGGAAGAGAGGTTCAGCTTCAGCTAAAAATTTAGCACCAGACAAAAAATGGCTGGCATGATCTTTTTGAAAAGGAACCTTTGTAGAAATTGAGCACAGTTCCATAAATATTAATTGAAGCTTGAGACCTAATGACCGGCACTTCGACTGAAACTCAGAATCAGCTTGCTCAAGCTTTGAAACTACAATTAATAACGAAGTTATGAAGGCAACCACTTTTCCATATAAAGCAGGATAGCTGGTAAACTTTGATAAATTTTCAGGATCTAAAAAGCCTTCATGAGTACGCTCACAAATTTCTAACAATAATGCGATTGAACTTGCCTTAAAATCTTTAGAAGAATTGCTTGTGAATTGCATGGAATTTATCTCTGTGGTAAATATATGCTGCGGTATGGTATGATGTCTGATGTAATAAAGACCAGTTTGGAAATTTTCTATATCAGAAAAAGCCAACTGAAGAGAGCCTTCGTATAAAGGTCGATCAACATAGCATAGCTTCACAGAAAACAATTCGAGGATCAAGCTAGCAACAATGCCAGGACTTATAGACGAAAATGAATGACCTGGGTTAGTCATATAAAGATCTATCTGCCATTGAGATGAAAGCCAAAAAAAAAGTTTTTCTAAAGTCGTTGGAAGTTTTTCTAAAATACTTGAACTGTAGGTCCAAAGAAGCTGTTTAGCAAGGACAAACGAACCTTTTGAAAGATGAGGACCACTAGAATCAAACATGCCTAACAAGCGCTCGACCCGAGTCTTTCTTTGTGTTGCCGGAATTCTATTCTGAAAAATTATTGTCTTCAGAAAAAAACTGGCGACTGAGCTAAACGAATTATGATAAAATCGTTTGCACGCGTCATTCCAAAGGTTATTAAGCTCAGTAGTATCAAAATTGAACGAAGGTGCTTCCAGCAAAAGATGACAAACACCTAACAAACCCCACCCAGCAGTTTGAATATTTTTGCTACTGGCTGTCTGACATAATGACAGAAATGCAGTGTTTCGCATATTCTCGGGAACTTGATGTTTCTGCATATGTATGATAAATGATTGCAAATTGCGGACAAGATGTGGTTCAGACGGATTGATACCATTGATAAACTGTGTAATTACATAGTCTTCAAATGTTGGCTCTTCTTTCAAGGGATTTGAAATTAGGGTTGATAATTTCTTCCTTTTTTTGACTTGGTTAAAATATTTTGAATTTGAAAATGTGTGTTTGAGTTTCATCACCTTGTAGTAGGTTAACATCGTGACCCACGCTATCGTATTTCCCGATGGTTTTAGATGAAAGTATTTTTGAGTAAAAGAATTAAGTGACGGAGATGATTCACTGAGATTGATGTCAATATCAAGAGTGTCTAAAAGTAGTGAGGTAGACGCGAAATTGGTTTCGGTGGAAAGAACGCTTTCTAGTTGTGTTAGAGCATAGTAAACGCGCTCTTGCACTTCAGATGGAGCATCGTCAATATTTCTAATAGTTGGGTCTAAAAACGGGTATGAATATTGTAGAAAGATCAAAACACTTTCACGTACAGCGAGTGACTTGGATAAAAACATTTCAGGCAAACGTTCAAAAACAAACAAAGAAACATCATCACAAAAATCTATGTTACTTGAAGATAACCTTTGAAGGATAAGATTAGCAATAGAAATTGAAAAAACATCACTGTTAGATGAGTCTGTGTTGAATGCAATGAATCGGCCCACAGAATCCCATATTTCTTTTAACTGGTTAATTCTGATATCAAAACAGGCGCTGAGGAGACAATAAATAGACTGCAAAACTTCGGAAGCAGCATACGGTAGTCGACGTTTAGCTGAAACACTTTGCGTAGCTTCTGCAAAAAGGTAGACTGAACTTTGAAAATCGGTAGTAGTGCCCAATGATTCCAAGATAGCATCGACGACTCTACACAAAAACTGGAGGTATTTCTCAATGTTTGCTGTAGGAAAATGTTCGACGTGGCTAGGAGTTTCAACTATAATACGAAAAACTTTTGAGTAGTTGTCCAGTAGTGGCATGCAAAATCGGTCACTAGTTGTTGGAGAGAGCATCTTCTCAGAGATGTGATTAAGAATATCTTTGCACGCCTTTGACTTGAAGTCATTCACTCCAGATACAACGAGTCCTCGGATAACATCACTGGCAATTTGTAAACGATCTGAGGCGGGGTCGTTGGCCTCTTTTCGTTGCTGGCTTAAAATAAAAGCGGTACGCTCCTTGGAAATGAAATCAAAGACCAAATCTAGTGTACGTTTCTTGACCTTCAAGCTGAGCGAGTCAAGGTTGTGCGGTCGAGAGATGAAGTCTTTGAGGCTATTAATTCCTGATGTGCGTGACCTCAGTTTATCGGATGTAATGAGATCTATAATCCATTAGAAAAAAAGCTTTTACTGAGCATAGCAGATGACTTACCAATGATTGAAGAGATTGACTTTGATCCTGACATGACTAAAATATATTGAAAAACGTCTTGATTGATGCGCAGCCAACAAGAAAAAACACGTTGCTGAGATTCAGAATTTTGAAATGATTATTGTCGAATTAATTTAATTGAGCTTTTAGGATGTGTCTACTGATGATAAAGAGCCCAGGATTGATCTGTGTTTCATCATAGTGTTGTTGAAAGTATAGTGATGATAAAACTTGAAATATCCTGCTCAATTAGGTTGAGATTTTATGCTGGAAGTTAGCTTCATACAAAAAGGATAGAAAATTTACAAAAAGTCGATTCAAAAATTTTGAAAGTCACATGATATGAGCGAGAATTGTTAGAACAAGGTTATTGTTAACCAGCTTTTAACCATTTTGGTTATTTTGAAAAAAAATTTACAGTTACGTATGGTAAGTGCTCAGCTAAAGGCTCTGCAATTTGCACTTCAGAAAAAAGCTGAACCCTTAACTGGGCTATGTATTTGATTGGCCATAACTTATGTTGAAATCACTTTTCAAAAACTTTCTTACTGTCCATCTTTTTTGCTCCCGCAATGACTATTTTGCGGCAGCAAATTTCGCAAATGGGTGAACTTGCATTTTCTTTTTTACCCTGTAGACAAAAATTTGTTAGTACGAAGACTGCCAAACACCGTATATTCTCAAAAAAAAAAGCAGTTTAAATAAGGAAACCAGCTTTAATTTTGTAACGGAGTTGGTCTGACGAGCCCAATGGTCTTTTGCCGTCGTTACTTCATTTAAACATTTTGTTTTTGATCGATCTAATCTTTTCATTATATTATTTCATTCTACGTTCTATTAATGAGCTAATTTGAAACTTCGTGAAAACTCAGAAGCGATCATTTACGTTTCTTTTTTTATTAATCAATAAGTTGATCTCTATAAATTTTTTTTACCATGTTGTCTATCAGATAACTATCTTGTAGTTCATCACAACATTTTAAGACCTCCCGTTTGGAATATAAGCTTCGCGGCGGCAGAGACATGCCTATGAGGAACGCTTCAAAGACCGGCCTCAAGCCTAGGCCTTGACAGATCTTTCACTCATCTGAGCTTGCCATCTTTTTATAGCTATTGTTCGTGTCCGTGTCCCTAAATTATAAAAATCCCTCTAGAAAAACTCAGAAAATCCAGAAGAAGATTATCACTAATCCACAATCAGACTTCCTTCAAGCAACTTCTGATACTTGACAATGTAGAATACTTGATTTCCGGTCGACCTTCTCCACTCTATAGCCAAATAAATCAATTAGTAATTTTTTTTCAAGCTATTTTGTCCTTAGTTACAAATTTAAAGTAAAATTATGATACTATTTGTTTGAATTTGGAGTCTACGACCACTGAGCACACTTCCTATAAGCAAGGAAGTGTGTGA
>JAKVQX010000014.1:0-60082 GCA_030463015.1 Geotrichum citri-aurantii
CCCCCCCCCCCCCCCCCCCCCCCCCCCCCCCCCCCCCCCCCCCCCCCCCCCACCCATCTTCTAACTACAGACACATAAAACTAATTAATATAGATATCTATGGATGTTTGATAACAACATCTTTGGAAATCATTTAAGTCTCATACCATTCAAGGTACGGAAAATTCAGAATCCTCTAAAAAAAAACCAAAATTGTGTTTTACTCTCAAAGCCTAAAAAGTTGATTGGCACATTTTCCAGACCTAATACAACAGTTTCAATTTCAGCAAAAGTAAAAACAGTTAGTGCAGTTTTTTCTTCAGACCCAAAATATGGTTCATAGGAACTTGTCTGTACATAACATCTTTTTTCTATCAATTTTAGGTTAAAAGTTTGATCAAGACTTGATAAAAAATTGAACAAAAAAATTGATCCCGGCTATTACTGAACTTGGTTCAGCAGCTAGATTTTTAAAAACTTTTCAGTGAATGATAGTTCAATCTAAATGCACATATTTAATTACTTCAGTAGTTTACAAGCCAGTTTTATGACTCGTTCAGTGAGGCCTTAGGGAGATTGAACCTGTAGTCTTTTCCCAACTTTGATCAAAAAACTGACGCTTGCTTTGTACTTTATTGCCCTAACCCTATTAATATATAGAAACGAGAACCCATTTTCAAAGTAATAAAATACATTTCAAATCCTTTTTTTTTTTTAATATTGATTCTTGATTCTTTTTTTTTTTGTATAAAATTTAACTAGCTTTGTTTTATTCATTAACATTGGACAAACGATACAAAAAATTTCAAGATAATTTTTACGGTTGAATAAACTTATTATCTCAGCAGTTGATAGGCTCGATATAAAAATAACTATCTTTTTTTCTTCTTTCAAGTTCACTTAGTCGATGCCCAGACACCTAGTTGAAAACAAGCCCATTAAACGAAGAAGTCGAGGTGGTTGCCATAATTGTAAGCGACTAAAGATTAAATGCGATGAAATCAAACCAGTTTGTCAAAACTGTATCAAATATAAAGCTACCTGTGATTACTCTTTAAAACTTTCATGGGGCGGGAGACCTTACAAAAAACCTCGACTTGACTCGACCTCGGCATACACATCTGCTCACCTCTCAACTAAAACAGATGACAATGGTTCAACAGTCAATAATGGTTTAGAGTCGATTAATGTTCCATTCAAAGAATTTTCTTTGGTGTTTGTTGCTGCACCAATAGAGAAAAAAATCTGCAGCAAATCTTTTGTCATTGAAAACCCGAGCATTTATTACTCGACTTCTAAAATATCCGACCAGGATGCCTCTATATATTCTACCACACCCATTCATGATATCTCGACAGTGTCGCCTAAAAACCTGACCATTACACCAGAAAATGTTTCAAACAACGATTGCTCAGCAACAGACGCTAAGAATGATAATATGGATCTATCTTATTCTCAACTGGTGAAGCAAGAAATAAATGAAATTCAACAGGCCGATACCACTCTTGACTTTCAACTAAAACCAAATTCTATCTCTGAAGATCAATTCAATATTTTTGGATTTAACTCTGATACTAAAATTTTTAACAATGGCTCCGACGATGTTCTAAAAGATATTACTCACAGTACGACCCAGAATGCGAACGCTCATGCAGATTTAGACATTAACCCACTCCACCTTACTGATAATAGCGGCGAAAGTATCGACTCTCGGGTAGACAACTCTATATCGCCCAGCATTTTTGATGACTTCAATATGGCTAGTTTGGACACAACTGACTTTACAAAAGACTTTGAGGTCAGCGAAAGTAACAACATGATGAGTCCAATATCTTATAAAACAGCTTTGATGCATGTTCCGTTAAGAAATCAAGTTTACAACTATAGTTCACCCGACTCTTCTAACTCTGTTTTTGATGATGAACAAAATAATGGGTTTTTTCATATTCCTAGACCTATAGAACTTCTTCCCGACATGCTCAAACAAGTGCCCATCTACCGCGATCTTTTTCATCATTTTGTTCATGTCACTGCTGATATGCTGGTACCTGCTCCACTTATCTACCCCCAAAACCCTTTCAAGACTATTCTTCCTGCCATGGCTCTTGGAACTCCCCATTTATTAGCATTGATTTTAGCATTTTCTGCATATCACCGTGCAAGGTTTCTTCGTCTTCCACCGCCACAAGAAATTCTTGGTAGATTGCTTAGTAGAGTTTTCCAGGGTCTGACAAAAGCTCTTGAGAACGAACAGGAAGCAAAGAGTGATGTAACCCTCACTACTGCAATTATGTTGTCTTCCTATGATATATTAACTGAGACATTGAATTCTTCATGGAAGAAGCATCTACACGGTGCTAGAGATATTGTTATAGCACGTGGGCTCACCCGTTCACTTTTAATAAGGCCTGACGATGGAAGCCCCACGAGCAATCCATCACCGCCTTCTGACAGCTTTTCAGAGATTTTACTACCCCAAGAAACGGATAATTCTGGTATTGTTGGCCCCAAACCTTTGGGTTTTTTTAGAAGCGACCTGGACGAGTCCGACATTACATTTTTTCTGATTAGATGGTTTGCCTACTTTGACGTAGTGGGAGCTCTTTGTTCCTCACACGCAAGCGCGTTTATGTCTGCTAATGAAAATATGTCTCAACTCTGGGCGATTCACGACTGGTCTTTGGCAAGAATTAAGGCAGATGCCTTTTTGGATGTATCTGAATCTGAAAGCAAAAAAAAGCTTTTTCCAGCTTCTATTGCAGTGACGCAAGGTACACTATCTGGTGATTCTGACTCTGTTTACCAACCTATAAATGTGGACTTGCTTCTGGGTCTTGACTTGGACATGATGCCTGTTATTTCTCGAGTTTCATTTTTGGCTCGACAACGGCGAAGGTTGAACAAGCAAAAACTGAAGAAGGAAAAGAAAAAAATGACACCTCAGGAGTTTGAAAAATGGAGGACTGAGTGGTCCAAGCTCGACCAGGAACTGACATCAGAAGCTTTTGAACTTGGCGACCTGATTCTGTCATTTTGTGAGTCATACGAAATCCGCCGCAAACAGTATGTCAATAACTATATTGCTTCAATGATGACAGGAAATCGCGACAGTGATTACCAGGATCCCAATAACTCAATTCAGATTTTGCTACAGCAGCTTGAAAACAATGTGGAAGCTGCATCATCCTATCACTCAATGCTGCCAGTGCAAGTTCAGACATACTCTCAACTGTGTGCTATGAACACCACTTTCTGCTATTCCGCTCTCATCCAATTATACCGTAGAGCCATTGAGTTGCCCACCAATTCCCATCTTGTTCAAGAAGTTGTGAGGCGGATCACGAAAATATTGGATACTTGTATTCCGCTTGGGTCGCGTGTTGAGTCTTGCATGAGTTTTCCAATTTTTGCCACTGCTTGTGAAGTTATTGACCCGCTGGAACGGGATCGCTACAAAATGAGGATGAAAGGCATGGAGCGGTTTGGTGTTGGACAAGTTTTCTTTGCTAGCAAAGCAATGGAAATGACATGGGAGCGTAATATACCATGGGTTGATATCATGGAGGAAAACAACTGGGAGTTTGTATTTGCATAAAAAAAAAACGAGTATCTGACTCAAATTTTATTGATGTGTATACATTTATTAGTGAAGATATTAACATCGACTATAATTCAGTCACGGAAGTTTTGCATTTAAATCATTTGCTTTTAAACATTTGCTACTTGTTTCATGAGTTTGATAAAAATGATTTTTTTATAACAGTCCAAAACAATGTTTTAAAGTTTTGAAATGCGTTTTTATTAAAACGCGCACAAATAAATTTTTTGTGGTGAGTTTAGTTGCGGAAAGAGGCTTAGGGGCCGAGTCGTCGGTGGCGGCAAACCATCTCCACGAAAAAATATTTACTTTCACAAACACATACGCCAGCGTAACATTTTATCACGTGCTTTTACGGAGGGGATGATATCTGACAAAAAAAAAAATAGATACAATCAGTTATCAGCAAGATGATATAAAAAATCACATGTACTGTGTACGTTCATTTAGATGAGATAAAAAAAAAGGGAATATATACTGATATTAACTTTTTCTAACTTTTAAAAAGTTAAAAAAAAAAAGCTAAGTTGTGAAGTGGGAATTGTGTAGGCTCCGGTGTCACGAGACAACCGAGCAACGGCTTTGATAAGTGAAGTTAATAGAATTTTTAAATCAACGAAGGAAATGGATTGGAGATCAAATAAAATTTAAAAAAAACAAAAAGATGAAATAAAATTCTGGAGGATTTTTCATACCTGTAGATTTGATCTTACAGATGAATACCTTATATAATGGGTAACCCACTGTATAGTAATAAGTTTTATCTAGTCGACAAGTTGTTGAACACAAAAGATCAAATGAACTGCTACAAGTATCTCCACATATCAAGTTTTTTTTTACATCAAAATAATGTATCAACTCTTCATTCTAGGAACAAAAAAAATTTCATCTTAGTAGAAATTATTGGACCTAGTTAAGCAAACCTGAGAAGTTTTGTTTTATCTTTATAATTTTTTTTGGATGATTTAGAACCATTGTTGAAACAATAAAGGTTCTTTTTTTTTTTTTCTCGTTCTCGGCATCTTTGTTCAAGAAACGAGACCTGACACCATTCCAAAAAAAAAAAAAAAAAAAAACCTAATGGAACAATACCAAAATAGATTAAAGATGTATCAAAAAAATTTATATTTATCTTTCGTGCCTTTCTCTTGTTGGGTCCTATACTCAAAATTAACCGTACTGAGTCCTGGTCGTGTTTTTTTTTTTTTTTTTTTTTTGGCTACTCTTTTCAGACTACACGTACGTGAATTCTAATATACTATTGTACCAAGCCCACTTATGTGAGTCCACACCCCCCTGTTGATTCTTTTTATTGCATTTAGCAATTATAAAAAAATTGTGTCATTTTATTTGATCTTAAGATTTTTTGTCATTTTTTTGTCATCCAAAAAAAAAAAAAAACTTATTTGGATTATTCTTTCAGTCTTATTGTTTTAATTTTTTTTTATCGGCATCTCAAAACTTTTAACTCACTTGACTCTCGAAAAAAAAAACTTCAATTTCAATTTAGAGTTTGGTTCCTTTCTGCTTGTCAAATTTTTAAGTTTACAGGTGATCTGATGGATTCTTTGGAAATTACGTTTTTTTTTTGATTTTTTTTTTTTTTTTGATTTTCACATTCTGAATCCATGAAGTAAATGGGCTCAAAATTTTAGGAAACCACACTCAGCAATATTACAATTTTTCAACATAAAGATTTGCCCGGCTATTCTGAATTTGATTTTTAAGAGTTATAATTTAGTTTCATAGGACTTTCAGATCCTGTTTTTTTGGTTTGGTTTTTTTTTTTTTCAAAAAGGGTAGCAGACAGCCGAATATTTCAAACGCTGCTTCTTTTTTTGTTACATGACCTCTATACGGTACAGGCGTTATCAGGGAACCACAATTATTTTTTTTTTTTTTTTCAGTTTAGATTCTCCTGAACCAATTTTCAATAAGCTTTTTTTTTATTATTTTTTCGGTTAAAGTGTAATTAATTTTTTTTGACATAAGTGAATTTCAGTTTTTTTCTAGAATTACACTTGATCATTATTAGAACAATTGCTAGAACTAGTTCATGTTATATATAGAGTGGTCTTTGGTGTATAAATATTAACTCCTAGACCACTCCAAACTTGATTGTAATTTCTTTCTTTTTCAACTTCATAACTCACCTCACGCAAACTGTCAGTGCATAAAAATTCTTAAAAAATTCATCAAGAAATTGATAGTTATTATTTCATTAAAAAGATCAAATTTTCATTACAAAAAATTTAAAAACAAGCAATAAACGATAATTATGACGGCACAAGAGCTGTTTTTTGTTGATCTTGTCGAATTCATACCACCCAATGGCTCACAAGAAGAATATTTTTTCTTAGTTGCCAATTCCCAACGAAAGGAGGACATTGGCTCGCTTCTGCACATAGTTGGTAGTGGTACACCTCAACTCTACTTGAACATTACTGAAAATTTCTGTCCTAGGCTCCAAAAGACTTACAAGGGTCGTCAATGTCTGGGGTACGTCAAATCGGTAGCAGATTTTGTCAATATTGTTAATTTTGCCCCTTTATGTGTGACACTTGAAAACACTACAATAGACAAGGCTATTTATCACCGCTGGAAAAAAGACATGATTAGAGAGGCAATTCAAAGAAAAGTGTTGATTACCTGAAAGTTGACACCTTCAATGATTCTTTTTCCTATTTAACACTCTCTCTAGCTCTTTCTCCAGATTATTCTTTTCAGCAGTAAGGTTTGAGTGGTTTTGAAAGAAGTGCAAAAAAATTAGGCACTTTCTTTACAGCATAACAACACACCACAAGAAAAAAAAAAAGTTTCAGGAAAAATTAATTTACTTTTTTTTTTTTAAAGTTTTTACACAAAAGTTTTTTACAGGGAGTTTCACAGCCACCTTTTTGTTGTTTTGTTTCTTTATTCGAGTCCAAACGACCAGTCTCCACTAATGCTTAAAAAGAATTAAATGTTGTTAATTTGCCACCATTAATGAATAAATGAAATGTAAAATTAGAAAGGTTTCAAAACGGAACAAATTTTGTGAATTTGACTATTTTAAAAGGTTTTAAAATTTCAATCACATCAATGGTTCAGTATACACTAATCTATTTGCTTACAAGTCATTCAAGGCGTAGTCCATATACAGTAAACTCAGGTTTTTTGTTCCAAACTAAAAAAAACTAAAAAAGTCAAATGTTTTAAGCCATTCTTTTTTTTTTTCCTCATTACAATGACCAAAGGCTTTGTAATTCAGGGTGTGTTACAAGTTTCCATATTAGAAAAAATGATTTAAAAATTAACTATAAACTGATTCATGTATTAAGGGTAACGTGCGATGCAGGACATCTGATGGACTAATTCCTGAAATTTTCTGAAACATGGCGAGTTTCTTGCAAAGCTTTTCTCTTAACAAAAATAGCCAAACAAAACTGGCGTGCGTTAGAGAGGGAAATCATAATCTCAATTGCAGCTTTAAAATTACTTTTGATAGCAAATTGTACACTGAGTTCACTTCTGCTATTACTGTTATTAAGTAGGCTAGGTCACCAACGGTGCTGATTTCACATTGTACAAAAATTAAATTATATTTTTAGTTTTTAGCTAGTTAAAGCTCGGTTTTAGACTGCGTTTCAATTGCTTGCACCTTGAGCCATAACGAGCAAAGACACTGTGTTATTCAGTTAAAAAAAATTAAAAAAAAATTGGGGCATCAAAGTAATCTGAGTCTCAACGTTTGGTCTCCTGCCAAAAAAAAAATCCTTAAAAGAATGTGCATTTCGTTTGGGCTTGTGTGGTCAGCCTGATCACGCAGCATGATAGTGTTTGTGTCCGATCAAGAAGGAAAAAAGACAGCATATTGGATCTTATATAACAATTGGAAAAAGATTTTCCAGTCATATAGCTTGTGACAATAAACCTTTTATAAATATTCAGGCGTTTAAGGCCTGCTTACAATTGACTTACCAAAATCTTTAAAACCCCAGAGTGTTTCGCGATTAACAGGAGAACTTTTTATCATAAATTTTATTTTATTTATAACATTAAAAAAAAACAACGTGAAAATTATTGCCAGAGTAGGTTAAGTCCAAGATTATGCTAACAGCTGAATTTCAAAAATATTCTAAACACAAATACAATGATTCATTGAAATGAACTGAAATGCCCTAAAACCAAGGACAAGAACGTGTCTGAGACAAACCCGGAATTCAAACTATTAAATCATGTGACCTTGTTTTAATGCGTTGACTTACGTAATATCTTTGTGTATTCTAGCGCTCCAAACGTCACAATCTCCAATAAGTTTAACAACAGCAATCAAAAAACTGCTCGCTTTCTCTTTTCTCTCCTCTTTCTTTCTTTTGTCTTTTGAGAATAATCAAAATTAAAGTCAATTCCACCAATTCTTTTTTACTTTCATCAAATTTCGCTACCACTCTCAATAATACTTGCCATTACCCGGTAGCACAATGACAGATTTTGAAGACAATAATCCTTTTGCCGGTAGTGATAGAAGGCTCTCTTCATCATCATCTGGCGTCAACTCTGATTTTGCCTCTTTGAGCATACAGAACACTACTGGTTCCGCCATTGATGATGAAGACTCCAGATCGCAGACGTCTATCAATAATGATCCTGAAACTGAAAACGATAGTTCAGCCACTCCTCGTAGAACATATTCTTCAAGAGTTGAACAAATTCTTTATGAGTATCCTACCGAACAAATTACTATCACGGAAGCTGGAAAAAGCAGAGAAGGCAGCAGTCGCGGTGTCATTGTTTACACTATTCAATTGAGAGAAATTGCTGTTCGAAGACGATATTCTGAGTTTGAAAGCCTCCGCACTACCCTGGCTAAACTTTTTCCGACTTTGATCATCCCGCCAATTCCTGAAAAGCACTCCATGTCAGATTATGCTGCTGCGCCTACAAAGGCCAAAGAGGACACGACCATAATTGAGCATCGTCGTAGAATGCTTGCCGTCTTTCTAAACCGGTGCAAGTCTATGAAGCAGGTTTGCCATCACAGCGTTTACCAAAAGTTCTTGGACCCTAACGTTAGTTGGAACGAGGTTTTGACTTCACCGCCGGTTTCGCTGCTTCCGAAACAGAATTTGAGAGCACCGCCTCTTGACCCCGCTTCAGAATCGATTGCCCATACCTACTTGCCCATTCCCTCATCATCCGCTACTCTTAGAACTCCGGATGACAGTGTCTACCAAAACGCTGAACTCCATGCAAAGGAATATGAAAATTTAGTGTCTGGCAGTCTCGAGAAGGTCAATAGAAGAATTATAAAGCGTTACAGTGAGCAGGCTGTAGACCTGTCTGACCTTGGTGCTAAATTCAACGCTTTCAGTTTAGAGGAACACCAGACATTAGCAAGTGCTATTGAAAAGGTTGGACAATCTATTGATAACAGCTACATCTCGACACAGGCTTTGGTAAGCGGTCTTTCCACGTCATTTACTGAACCGTTAGGAGAGTCAGCACAGTTTGCGTCGATCGTACGATCAGTTTTGAAGTTCAGAAAGCAGAAAGCGCTTCAATATGAGATTACAACAGAAAGTCTGGCAAGTAAGAAGGCGACTTTAGAGACACTTGAGCGAACCGAACAGGAAGCTCAAAGAATTAATGCTTACTTACACAGAGACCACCCTGGTCTCAACCGTGGAGAACCTGTTAACAACACTAATCTTAGCGCATCATCAACGCTGCCGAGCGCATCTGTGTTGCTCCAAAAGAATGAAAATCAGGCTGCGCCGACGGCATCTGACAGTGACAACACAACTTCACCAGTTGTATCTAGTACTAATAATGAAGATACTGCTGATAGCTCCGCTACTGCTACTGCTGCAAGTGCTCCTTCCCGGCTTGAAGATTCTAGTATGTTGTTTCCCCCTACCCATGCAGACGCCGGTACTGTCAAACAGCCATCTGCCCACAAAAAGAAGCGGTCAGTTTTCAGCATTCCTGGTATTAGCAAGCTGAATAGTGCGATTCACAACATTGTTGATAATGACCCTGAAACGACTAGACGCAACAACATTGGCAAGACTAGAGAGCAGATTTCCCAGTTGGAATATGCATTAGGAGCTGCAAAAGAGGATGTCGCTTTAGTATCCGAATCCGTTCAACAAGATCTATTGAGATACCAGACCCAAAAAGAGGAAGATCTTAAAAAGATGATGGTAAGTTAATTTTGTGGTTATTTTTTTTTTTTTTTGCATAATTTTTTTGGATTCTTTTATACTAACGTTTACTTTTATTCACAGAGATCTTACATCCAGTACCATGTCGAATGGGCTAAAAAGAACCTCGAAAGCTGGCAAGAAGCCAAAGCAGAAATCGACAAGATTTAAAAACATTTATGCTGGAATCA
Organism: Geotrichum citri-aurantii; assembly: GCA_030463015.1. NCBI lineage: Eukaryota > Fungi > Ascomycota > Dipodascomycetes > Dipodascales > Dipodascaceae > Geotrichum > Geotrichum citri-aurantii. The sequence continues at coordinate 9,954 of JAKVQX010000014.1, forward strand.
CATACATTGCCGATTCTACAAAATCTGAGTGGTAGAAACGTTTCAACTGCTAGTTTTATCTGAAATAAATAATTCCTAATGTTCAAAGAGAAAAAAAAAATTTTTAAATGATATTATTTGTATTGTCACTACTAAACATTTATAAAAGAGAGAAGAAAGTCACAAAAAATTAAAACAAAATCAACTGTGTTCAATCCTAAGAGAAAAAAAAAAAAAGTTAGAAGAAATGCCACAAAAAAAACAGATCCATTTGTAGCTGCTAGTAAGTCCATTAAAATTTTAAAATTATTTTTTTTAAAATATCAGTTTCTATCTATCTATCCAAAAGTTTTTCATCAAGAATAGAAGGACTTGCGAGTCCCTCCTTTAAGATGTCCCTATCAAGGAAGTGTTCATCATAATAAAAAAATTAAAGAAAAAATTTTAAATTCGACTAATGGCAGCAGGATTGGTATGGAATTAAAAAGATTGGAACTTACCCTCTCTTTTTTTTTTTTTTTTTTTTTGGTAAAGGTGGTTCTGTTACTGAGATGGCGTTAACCTCAGTAACAGATCCAAGTTACGTTCAAGATATCAAAAAAAAAAAAAAAAAAAAAAAATTAAAATCAGAAAAAAGGTTAAGAGTGATGGGGAAAGTTTGTGTTTATAAACTAAAGTCTCAGGACAGAGAAAAAAAAAAAAAAATGGGAGGGTCAACTTTGAACATTTTTAGCCCTAGCTCAAACCATTTTAGGGCTTTTAATAATTTTGTGTTCTTCATACTTATAATATGTGTGTGGTGAACGGGTGACAAGGAGATTACCAAAACCCACTTTTTTTTTTTTTTTGATAAAAAACACATCAAGGTCCTTTACTGCTTGATATGTCTACACACACAAAAAAAAAAAAAGCCAAAATGTAGAATCACTAACAAATTGACCCCTAAACCCGTTTTTTTTTTTTTTTTGTTTGGTTGCTTGTGAAGTTATTGATTGATATTGTGTATTAGTATATTACAATTACAAAAATTATATATAGTTTTCTTCAGTTACACTATCAAAAAAAATTGATGAATGAAATGCCTGCTGGAAAGAAAAAAAAAAAAAGATTAGATTAAACAATACCCAGCCAGCTAGCTTGCCAGCAAGATGGGCAAAAGAAAGGGAAGAATTGAAAAAAACAGGTTTAAGAGACAAACAGGTAAACGGAGAGGTTTTAACACGCGATCCAAACGCGAGAAAAAGAAGTAATAGGAACAAAAACCAACAATAACAACAACAAAAAGTATACGGGAAACAAATTTGGGTACTTCTTCAACTTTAAGCAGTCTCAGGCTTGGGCGCAGAAGTATATTTCAATGCGTCGGGATCGTTCTTCAGCTTGTTTTCTAGCTCCTTCAGTTCCTGCTCCCGCATTAAAAGTTCACGTCTCTTTTGTGCAATTTCATTTTGAACCTTTAGCTCAGTCTGTCTGAGCTTTTCTTCTTCAGCACGGAGATGTTCCTCACGGACTAGCAGCGAGCTGGTACCAGAGTCGGTGTCGTTGCCAGGGCCGAAGCCAGAAGCTGAAGGCATTCTCGGTGTGGGAAGTGACTGGAATTGGGAAGTAGAATCGTTGTTGTCCAAGTTGGGTGTAGCAGCAACGCTGCCCGGAAGATCCTTTGAAAGCTTTTCAGTTCTATAGTTTTCGTAAAGAACAAAATGAGTGTTATCCTTAAGATCGGACAAATGAGTGCGAGTCAGGACTTCACGAAGGGCTGACACGTCGGAAACCTTGCTGTCGTTGACGTCCACAACACCCCAGGGGAACCGGCGCGCCTGCACTTTTTCGCCGCCCATGTTGAGAATCTCGGAGGCACCAATGACGGCAAATGGAAGGGTTTCTTGCAAGTATGAGTTGAGTTCAATGTATTCGTCATCAGCGTCACTGGCATCGGCGTCGGCCATAAAGTTGTAGATGGGAATGTTGTAATGCTTGATGTCCTCCATAATAAGTTTCTTATTTAGCTCTAGTTCGTCAACGGTGAGTGTATCGGCCTTACTGATAACGGGAATGACATTGACTTTCGTAGAAATGAGTTTCATGAATTCGACATCTTGTTCGCGGAGACCATGAGAAGTCGCAACAACAAAGTAAAGCAAAGTGTGAACTCTGTTGTCAGTAAATCTAGGGTTACGCTTAATACGCGACTCCTCTGCTAAAACATCGTCAAACTGCTGGTCAATGTAGTTGGAAATTTCAGAAAAACTGGTGAAAAACTCAAGGTTAGTAGTGGATCAGTCAAATCACAACAGGAAAAAAATGAAGAAGAAAAAAAATAGGGGTATAAGAGATCACGCACCAGTGCTTGTTGTCCAAGTTATCGCCAAAACCGGGAGTGTCAATAAACTTGATTGACAAGATTCCATTGCCTTCATCCGGAAGTTCTATAATAAGTGTTAGATATTTAACTAATCCATTGAAACAGGGGATGAAAAAAAAAGGGAAACTCGAAGTCATTAAGAACATTTTAATCGAGATACCAGCAATGCAGAAGACACTCACCAACAGTAATAGGAACAATAGAAAGACCAGGGTCGTTATGAGCATGAGAAGGAGTAGGAATACTCTTCATCATGTCTGCAGTAGATAAAACTTGTTGCTGGCATAGAGTGTTAATGAAAGTTGATTTACCGGAGCCGCCAGACCCACAAAGCATTACGGTAAATTTAATGCCCTTTTTTTGCGTTTTTTTAAGTCGTAACTAGAAATAAAAATCAGTGACGTTAGTCTTCATTGAGAATCTTAGAATAAGAAAAACCAAAAATATGACGATCAAAGTCATGACAATGCATACCAAAGCAGGAGTTGAGCTCATTGTTATTAGTGAATGATAGTTTTGTTGGTGGAGGGTGTTGGTAGATGAGTTCCAAAATTCGGAAACAGAAATATCAGGTTGTAAAATAGGGTGTAGTTTTCGTGTCAAATGTGCGCGTGTTTAGAAGTTACCCCTAACTGAACTGGCAGCAATAATTAATACAAGCAAAAAAGTGAAAAATGGCCCTTTTGAATAATTGAAAATTTCAAAAGGTCACAAAATTATAGCTAGATCTACTTGAAGCTAAAGAATTTGAAGAAGAGGAGAAGAAAAAGAGTTGAAGGTGTAGAGGATTTGTCTGAAAAAAGGAGTGAGAGAGTGGTTAAAAAATAGTTCAACTAGAAGGCCTCTGAAAAAAAAAAAGTGTAAACCTGGCTTTGCAGATAAATGCACATTGTGGAATCTTTAATTGTATAAGGGGGGAGTGGCCATTAATGGAATAGGATTGTCAAGCCTAGGAAAGTGGATTCACGAGCAGCACAATTATGTAGGGTAACCAGATCTTAGAAATTGTCAGAAACGTCTGATTTGAACGAATTGCTAGATAGCCCTGGCCGACTGGTTTCCTCCAGGAGCAGGCGTATGAGTAGAAATTTTTGGCTGCGAAAGAAGTAGCTGTAGGAACACTTGAGCAAGGCTGGCATGCTAAATACTTTATGGATAATCTGATTTTTAAACAGAAAGAAAAAAAAATTTCCAAGTTTGCCAGTAGTCATGGTGATCGCTTTGTACTTAAATCTTCAAAGTTTTAGGGTTTAATCTGTTTACGAGCTTGTCTACATTTTGAATAAACTGGTAAGGGTGCAGATGATATTGTAAACCATTGCATGGGTCTGTGATCCATTAAACACCTGAGATTAGTTTAAACCGTTGATGAGTTCAAGTCGGTGGTTGGCTAAAACCTGATTTCTATGAATAAAATATTGGAATCAATCTTAAAAACTATGATAAAAAAAAACCTGTTAAATCTGTTAATTCTTTAAATCAGAATTATTAATAGTTAAGTTTGAGGTTTCATTTAGACAACTAAAGATCATGTCAAGCCGTGAGCTGGTTTGTCTGTTATGGGAATAGTTGCTATAAACTCACACAAAAGGTTTAGGGTTTGCCAAACTTATTTCCGTGAATGTAGCCATGGTTAATGGTGGTTTCTACTGGCCATAGTGAGTCGTTCCTAAGTCTCATGTGAGTTTTTTTCTGAGCATCCAATGTGAGTGTTTTTCAAACACATCTATACAAAAGATCTGTAATTGTTCAGAGAGAAAAACAGTTAATTTATTATCTAAAGTTATATCAAGGTGATGATTTTTCAAAATAAATTTGAGATGTGTGTGAAGATAGTTTTGCCTGTAACATAATTTTTAAAGAAAAAAAAGGGGAAAAAGTTAGCTTCCCACGAAACATAATTAGCTGAAAATAAAGAAAAAAAAATTAATTTATGAAGAGATAAACTCGCGTGAAATCTTAAAAGTACTGTGAAATTAAAACACCAGCTCAAGCTCTTTAACGCTCAAGTTTATATCATGAGAATTGTAGAATGCAATGTATTGTAAGACTATCGTTAGACAGGGTATGGCCAGTTAGTAGAAGATGTTTGTTCTGATTTCAAGCAAATTAAACCTTTAAAGAGTACACTCGGTCAATGTTTGTCGCTCTATGATACTCCGTTAGCTCACAGATATCATTTCAATTTTCAAAAAGCAGTTGTGCGTCAGATTTTGCTGATCCGCTTGAGACCACTTTACCGGACCCCTTCTCCCCAACGAAAGTAACCTCGTGGCTCATGGAAAAATCTTAGCCTCCCCGAATCTCCCACGCCTGCGGGTACCGGCGCGCTACAAATAGCCCTAGATCTAGGCAAACCTGGTATTTTCTCTGTATATAGTTACCATGAGGCACTTTGAAGAAAAAAAAAAACACGACAATAGTGGTAGCAGTATGAAGCCATCAATGATTCATCAAATTTCTGTTTTTGCACGTGGGAATGAAAACTATCCGTTGCAGATACACGGCACGAAAAGTCAACTCGGCCCTGAAATTGAAAAAAAATTAAATTAAACCTTCAGACATTCACCATTGTTTCCATCTATACAAAGTAGTGGCTTCCAGCACGAAATAATAGAAATAAAACTGTAACAAAAAAAAAAAAAAATTTGTTAGAAAAGTTGAATTTCTTGATATCTATGCAATCGGTGCAAGCGATAAAGAAAAATCAAGTTATCACTTGGCCAAGAGCCAAGAATTAAGAGCAGCCTTCAAAAAATTAGGATTTTTTTTGCTTTTTTAGTTGAGCCAGCACTGAGTTAACCACAAAAAAAAACTAAAAACGTTTATTCCTGTAAAAACATGCGGTAGGTGTATTCAATTGTTTGCAAAATTACCCCCTCGCTATGCCTACTTGACTTTGGGGCTATACGTATGTTCATGGCGAGTGTGTTCTAATCGGCGCAGGAAACAAATAATTATGATTAAAACCACTAAAAATTTTCCAAGAGTGACAAAGATGTCTTGGTATAAAAGTCGATAAGCTTATCTTGAGTTGGCCAGAAAAAATCAAAGCGCGTTTTGTGAAATGATAGAAACAAGACCAAGACTGTCAATTGCTGCAAATTTTCAGTTTTAACTTGGCATTCTAATCGTATAAAAACCGAGCAGTCAGATCCATCAGACCAACGGTTTTTTATCAAGACTAAAATGAAATTATAAACTGATTAATGGAAATTCGAGCCTGAACCCAGCCGGTTTGTAGTCTCATTGTTACGTTTGTAATACTGCTGATCTACCCCAGAGTCTCAAGCCGTATCATAGACCAATTTTTGCTTATATGCAGTTTTTTTTTTTTCTTGAATAGAATTACAACTGTTTTTTATTCTTAATTCAATTTACTCATGGTTTGAAAGCCTAAAAGTAAAAAGAAAAAAATTAAAAGTTTTGGGAAAAAAAAAGAAACTTTTCAACTCAACGTACTCATTTTTGATTTTAAAAAACTAGTGCCAGCTTCTCAGGCAATGAATTTATGTCGTTAGAAGATATTATTTCTTTTCAAAAAATTTTACCATGTTCTACTTACTAAATCTGACCTGACTGGTATTATTGCTAGCGTTCAAGTTTTTTTTACCACAGAAGCATTTCCAAGGTAACACTAGACTTAAGATCTTGTTGTTTAATAATGACGCCGGGGCTAAAGGAGTCTTACGTTTTGATATTCCAATTATTGGATTGACGGTTTTGATAAAGATAATCTTTTTCTGACCTTAATCAACGAATGTTTAATGAGGAATAGTGTGTTATTAATTGAAAATTAATATGCTCAGGATTAAATGTTTATTAAATTAAAAGTGCAAAATTGTAAAACAAAATACATGCTTTCTAAAAGTTGGCCATTACTCATTTTAGTTTAGTTTTGTATAATTTAGACATTCAAGACTTTTCCAAGCAAAAAACTGTTTTAATTTACCATTTCCAGGTCATCGACTCAGGTTTTCAATAGCTTCGGCGTAGAGTACTTTTTTTCATTTTTACGGCGTTTTTGGTAAAGTTGAGCCATAACTAAACCTTAAATTTTTTGCTTTCTTTTTAGTATGGAAAAAAAAAAATTAAAAAAAAATTGTCAAACTGCTGAAAGTTCCAATAATATTTGGCTTAGAGACTTTAAAGCAAAAAATTGGGTTTTTTCACCAGTGTAGTAAGATATCAAAAGAAAGATACGACAGGTTATTGCATAGGTTTTAAAGCAACGTTTAAATGTGAATGAAAATTGTGGGCAAAAACTTGGGTGGACGCAATTTCGCGATTTTCTGACCTCGATCTTTTTTTCCTATTTTCTTTTTTTTTTTTCCTCTCTCTCTTTTGTGTCTTCTCGGAAATTCATCTCCAGCAAAAACTCAACTATATTTAAATGCTTAAAATTCCCAAAAAAAAAAAATTCAAAAATGAATAATTTGTCAATTTTCATTCTTTTTTCCGTCAATAATTTCATAAACATAAAATCATGAGCGACGATGTCAATAATAAAGCGGCAACAGTGCTGGGAACCATAGGTACGGTTCTATGGTGCATTCAGCTAATTCCGCAAATTATTCGAAACTTCAGACACAAAAACTGTGAAGGCTTACCTCCGCTAATGATGTTCCTATGGGCTGCTTCAGGTGTACCGTTTGGCGTCTACTTTATCGTCAAAAAAGCCAATTTACCCGTTCAGGTTCAGCCTCATATTTTTATGTTTTTCTCAACTATAACGTGGGCTCAGTGTCTTTACTACCCACCTGTTCAGTGGCCACGAAAAAAACTCTTCATTCTTATATCTGCAGTGTGTGTTCTTTTTGCTGGTATTGAGATTGCATTAGTATTTCCTCTGCGAACTGTCTACAACAATGGAACTGAGTGGCCTATAATTCTGGTCGGCGCTATTGCAGCAGTCTTATTAGCAGTCGGTCTGGTTCCTCCTTACTTTGAAATCAAGCAGCACCACGGAGAAGTAGTCGGTCTCAACTTTTATTTCCTCGGAATGGATAGTGCTGGTGCCTTGTTCAGTATTTTTTCGCTTGTTGCACAGGGAGGAAAGATGGATATTATGGGAATTGTTCTATACTGTATTGTTGTTTGTATGGAACTGGGAATTTTTGGTTGCCAAATTGTCTGGGTTCTCACGCACAGGGATGTTATTAAAGAGAGAAAACGATTAAAGGCGTTAAAAAAGGAAACAAACGGTGATCCCGATACTGTTGCTTCGGGGGAAGACGAAGAGCAAATTTTGAATTACGGCTCCATACAATCTTTGGACAAGAGCTCTGATACCAAGATTAAAAACAAGCCTATCAAATTTCTATCACAAGATGAAGAAAATACCGTAGCTCAGTCTAAATGACACTGTTAATACCATATTTGGGTTTTGTGCTGTTTTTTCTATTTAGTTTAATTATTTGCTTCAAAGCATTTGCGTCTCAACTTTATATTGTTTTTTTGTCGTGTTTTCAATGAAAAAGTAAAACGAGCTATAGAAAGCTATGTTTATTACATGGGGCATCTCTTTTATATCAACGTTTGCCCTGTTATCTTAACAATATTATCAAAGTTTATATGCAAATTTTGGTCTTGGCTTCGATCAAATAAAGGCTAGATTAAGAAAATGATTCTTTATCGTTATGAAGTATAGGTGACACTGGAGATAGCTTTTGGCAGTCTTTCTTTTTCAATAGATCGACAGCGAATCAGTTTCACCTAACAATAGTTTAGTATTATGTAGGTTGTTTTTTTCTGACAGTTTCTGTAATTGATGTGTAAATATATTTTGATTCTTAGCTGTCATTTAACGGTTCTGTTAATTTGGTATCAGCCTAGAGATTAAACAAAAAGTACTAAGCATGTTTTCACAAAGATTTCGTGCTTTCAAACTTTGCACTAATAAGCTTTTCTGAATAAACCGTTCTCACGCATGGTATATAAATTTACAGTTTAAATTCTTTTGATTCCTAGTTAAAATTTGATTTGGCTTTGGTTGTGGTTTCAGAGTGGTGTTAACAATTTTTTTTTTTTTTTTGATTTTCAACTGATTTAATTCTTTGGGTGTTTTTCATGAATGGCATGTTCTAAGTTATAAAATATGGTAAATGATTGTTTTAATGATTTGAAGAAATAAGTAAGTGAATTTGTAATGATCGTCCTAACTTCGATGCTTTGATGCTATTGCCATGATATTGCTGAAGTCCCTTGTGTTGTTTTAAGTGCTTTCATGTCCTACGATTCTTAGTTTGGAAAATCTCCCAAACAGAATTTTTTAAAAACACTTCCCAAAACGCATTTATTCGATCCACTAAACAAAACAAAATTATTTGTCAGGAACTTCATGTTAGTTTGTTTGTTTTTATTCTATGTTTTTATAGTCAACAGTCCATCGATTATCTTCCAGTATTAGAATCATAATGGGAGATTCATCCAGCGACAATGACATCTCTGAGGGAGAATTACAACGACAGATTGAAGAACTACAACGAAAAAAAAGAGAGATCAGAGCTAAGAAAGCAACGAAATCTTCTTCACAAAAGTTGGCTCCGCCAAAATCATCGACTCCAGAATTAAAGTCTTCTACATCGAGTTCAAAATTAGATGAAAGTATCAAAAGTAAGACTTCTATCGTCAATACCCAGAAAAACTCATTTTTTGAGCCTTCTGAGAGACCTCTTCCAGAAGTCCCTAGCACGCCTCCTAGACGCACTCGCCAGTCAAATTCTTCACCTCTACGAACGCCAACCTCAAAAACGAACAGTCCAACGATCATTACGTCTCCAACATCACCAGCAAGAATCAGATTTGATATTGATAAAGGTCTTACAGGTTGGGATGTTAGTTTAGAGCGACCTCCTAAAGGAAAACAGTTTTCGCCCTTCTCGTCACCTAATCGTGAGAAAAGCAAATCAACCTCACCTCGAAAGTTTACTCCTACATCAAGTACCGACCGTCACGTCAACTTAAGCAAAAAACAGACCAGTTCACCAAATCGGAATGGATTGACATTTGCCCAAAAACTTCGTCTTTCTAAAACTAATCATGAGAAGTTCACAAAGGCCATGAACGACATGAAACAAAAGCGGAGAAGTGGATTTGCCGCGGTCACAAACATTGGTGCTCCAGAGCCTACTATTAGCAGAGCTGCTCAAAAAGCACTGGAAACAGCTGCAACGTCATCATCAGATATCCTCGAACCATTCACACATCTACGCTTAGCGAAGGAGCCGCTTCTTAAGTTTGATTTTTTAAAAGAACAATTTGACGATGCAGAGATTTTTGACATCTCAAAAGTCTATGCGCATGTTCACCCTCCTGATTTTGATCCGCCACAGGTGTGCAATTGGGTATTAATTGGTGTTGTCGCACGTAAACACATGCCCCGCGATATGGTCACCAGGGACGGCAACAACAGAAAGTCTATGACAATCATTTTAACAGATTTGAAAACCTTTGATCTCCCGGTTTCAATCAATGGACCTGCTTTTGAAAAATATTGGAAAGTTCCCGAAGGTTCGGTTGTTGCAATTCTTAACCCTGGAGTCTACAAAACTATCAAAAAAACACCGAATGCTACAAAAGTAGCTGATCAAGAAACGAAAACGTTTGGGCTATTTGTTGAAGACGCATCTGCAGATAGTATACTAAGCATTGGTCGGTCTAAAGATTACGGACGATGCGCAGCGGTCACGAAAAAGGGAACACCGTGCACACATTGGATAAACATGGCCAAGACAACACATTGTGACTACCATGCTGAGAAACGTATTATGAAATCACGCGCGGGTCGAATGGAAATGAACTCTGTTCCTCAAGGATTCAAAACTAGTACTAACGGTGTATTCACTGGAAGTAGGACTGTTGTTATGAATTCAAAAGAAAGCCGACCTGACTATGCTAACAAGAGTGGGTTGATAGATGATCCACTTGCTCCCAAATATTCCTCAACCTATGGAAAAATTTGGCGGTCCTCAGCGGCGCCATCACACGCTTACGATAATCTAAAATCTGCTTTTTTCAATGTTGGTACCATGAAAGGTGACTATACGCCCTTATCTCAAGCCGCCCGAGAGCAAAAAGCAAAAAAGCTTGAAAAGGAACGACGTATCCGTGAAAAGCTTGCTCAGAGGCCTGATGGAGCCCAGCTCCGGTACTATGACCATAAGGGCCAAGAAGTTAGCAAAGATGCCTCAGTAGAGGGTCACCGACAGCAACCTGAAATGGTGTCTGCGTTCAGACCAGAACATGTCAGAAGGATTGGATTTAATCCAACAATTTCTTTAGCCATGGCTGAATCTGGCTCATCGTCTAATAGTTCTAGTAACACAGGCAGCGGTTCTGGTTCACCTTCAGCAAATTCTGCTGTGTTTTCAAGTCTCATTAATAAGAGAGCTTCTAAGGACATCGATCTCTCAATGAATAAAAGACGGAAGACTACAGCAAAATCTTCATTGGAATCGAGTACAGTTAGAGCTACGAACACTACACCAGTGGCAACTGTAGCTACAAATTCTGGTTCTGTAGTTAATGAAAGTGATAGCGATGATCTCGAAATCATCGGATCATAAAAGAAAGAAAAGAAAAGAAAAAAACTAGATGTCAGTGTAATAACATTTTAGTTATTTATTTGATTTAAATTATAAGTAACAAATCCAAAATTTCTGGAAAAAAATAGGTTTTTTTTTTTTTACATCAAACCATAACCATTTAATTATACGTACCAAGAAAAATTGAAATCCCCAGTAACAAATACAGACAACTGATTTTGTGTTAAAATTACTGGGTGTTTTCAAAAAAGATTGCGAACTCTGTGGATCGAACACAGGACCTCCAGATTAGCTGTAGACTGATTTTCTTCAGTCTGGCGCTCTCCCAACTGAGCTAAGTCCGCTAATTTTTTATTTAAAAATTTTTGTCTTTCTCAAATAGTAAGTAAAAGATTTTTACGTTTTTTTGCAGTTGGTTTTGATTATGTAATATAACTGTCAGCTTCTGACCCTAAAAAGTATTTTTTTTTTTTGGGCTCCCCTCACTTTAAAGCGCTCAGCATTCTCTTAAAGTTTATTTCAATCTTTTTAACAAACATTTGCTTTTATATTTTTTGATTATTGCTGCTTCAATTTATAATGTGATTTTTTACTCTAAAGGCATTAGCAAATTCTTTTAAGCTTGATTGTTATGTGACTTGTGTTCTTGATGTTTGAAATCCATAAATATAAATCTTATTTTTGTATTGTTATTTTAGGTATTAGAAAAGTAATTAGATTTTCTAGTAAAAAAAAAACTTTTTGGCTTTGGTTTTATATCTGACATTTGCTCTCCAGAAGGATTAAATGTCATCAAGGTGGGATGCTCAAAAGAACAAAAAAAAAAAATCTATTTAATATAGTTAAATGTTTTTTTTCTGTTTTTCCTTCTTTTTTTTTCATTTATCTTCTTTTGTTGCTATCTCAATTTTTTCAGCAGGTATTATGGTTGATTAGCTTTAGTTCTTCATTTTATTTTTGTCGCTACTTGAATTCTGCTTTAAAGGTTTCTTTCTTGCCTTTTTTTTTTTTCTTTTTTATAAAAACACAATCTAATTGCACAATCAATAATACCAACAAGCAGCCTTAATTCTCTCTACAATCTCATGGAACTATCACTCAGCGCCTCTCGGATAGTTGCTTCAACTATCCCAACTGCATTAGTGACTCCATTTGCTGAACTCGAACATTTCATATCACTCTGTGACACCCCAACACGGGTACTACCTAGTTCACATCCTCATCAGCCTCATCACACTTTTGACAACACAATCGACAAGGACGGCCTATATATAGTGGTTCCGACTCCTACTAAATACTCTAAAACATTTCCAACTTCTTTGCAACTCTCTAAGGCAATGGAATGTCAAAATGATGATCAGTATATTGACAATATGGTGGTGCGGCCGTGGATTTCGTCCTTAGCATTCATGGACCCCAGAACTTATATCCATTTATTTCAACAATTTACATACCCTTTTATTACAAGCATTATCATGAATTTTATCAATATCATGGCGTTTGCCTTTCACTTGACAAGACATACGATAGTTTATTTTTTTGGTCTTTTAAAAACAACCACTATGACAGGCATTTGGGTATCGGTGAACATAGCTAGAAGCTTTTGGTCTTTTTTCAAATTGATTATTCTGTTGATAATAAGGCCAGCAATCATCACCACAGATATAGTTTCTCGAATATACAACTACATTGATGGTATACCACTTATCAAGCTTTATCTTAAGCCCATCTATTATCTTACTATGCTGTCGGCCTTGGTTGGATCCGCCATTGGGTTCTGCGTAGGATATACTATCATCATCATCCGTCAGCTAATTCCTACGACACCAAAAAATTCAGAACAAAAGCTTGCTGCCAACAGCATAATCAAAAGCTTCAAAAACTCATTGAGCAGTCAACGACCCAATTTACGGCTTAAATCGCATGTGCCGAGTACGACCAAGATCAAGTCAAAGCCACCATCCGATTCAACTGCCACAACTATTCCAACTGATTCAATTGCAGTAATTGCGTCAACTGAACAATCTAAGAAGCCCACTTCGCTTTTAATTGCCATTCCCTTGAATCACTCGGATAGCTCAGTAAGTGTTAGCTCGATATCAAGTAAACATAAAGCACACACCAGCGATTATGAAGAAGAAAATGAAGAAATAATATCAAGATCACCGGACTATCTTTCTGGAACAGATCAGTCTAGTAATGATGTGGAGCCTTATGTGGGCTACACAGAGATTCCTCCAGTCACCCCACCATTGTACGAAGATGAGGATGGTTATTCTAACTATTTTATACAATCATCAGCGACATTCGAAGATGTTGAATCCAAAACACCCGCTGACACACCAAAAATTCTATCGCCAATTTCAGAGGTTAAAAGAACAGGAAGTAGTATTGTTGTCCCGAGATCGACATTGTCAGAAAGCACAGATTGTTATACTGGGGTCGAAAACAGAAATATTGGCGATAATGATACGATTTTAGAGACCCTTAAAACACCAGTTGGAAAGGTAGTTTATAACAACAAGTTCGAATCCATAACCGAGGAAGGTGATTAATGTTTTGAAAAAATTTTTTGTTTAATTCTCATTATTTATTTGTAATTTTTTATTATTATTTATTTGGAAATTTTTATGGTTTTTTTTTTTTTTTAATTAATCCCCGTCAAATTTAAAATCTCTAGTGAAATTGAGCTGTAAATTGAAACCTAACCCTTGTACCCTGAACAAAGGGTAGAGTGTTCAAATTTCAAGTCCATGTAATGTTTTTCTAACACAGAAAACAGAAAAAAATATATTTTAACATCCTTGTTTTTTCCGTCATCAACACTTTTTCATTTTGAGTCTTATTCATTTAACATAATGAGCAATGAAATTCACGAGTATGTATCACTTCAATAAAAGGTTCAAAGGTCTTCAAGTCAATTAACCAAAAAACTAATTAACAAACTATTTACAGTGTTATCATGCAGACCCCTCCTATAACGAGGACGATGGTTTTGACTTCAGTCGTTCTATTCATAGGGTGTTCATTACAGATCATCAATTTTTCTCTGTTGCCAAATTACTGGCACCTAACTTTTTTCAAGTTACATATATGGCGTCCTTGTATGTGAGATTTTTCTCATTGAATCATTGCTATTAATACGTGATGTGTTTTTTTTTTTTTTTTTTGCTGATTGGAAATATACTAACGTCCTAATTAGTTACCGCATTTCTGATTCCGATTGGCCATCCGCTCGAATGCGCAATGGATATCTATGCTTGTGAGTTATATTTAACTATTTACTTTAATTGCTGGTTCTAATTATGAATAACTGTGGACGTGGATAATAGTGTACAAATACTCAAGACAACTGGAGGAAGACAAATTCAACAGGGAGACTGCTGATTACCTGTTTTTCATGATTTTTATCACAACAATTATCACTGTCAGTATCAAACCTGGACTTTATATCCCTTTCTACCCCATTGTGTGCTAACTAAGTGCTATAGATTTTCTCTTCTATCCTCAATGCTACTTTTTACATGAAGCCTCTCCTTCTTGCTTTGATTTACACTTGGTCTCAGGATCACGCTGACACAGTTGTTAGTTTCTATTTTCTAAATATCAAGGCTTGCTTCGTCCCCTTGCTTGTTATCTTAGTCAGCCTTATTTTAGGTGGCCAACGATCAATGATGATTACGTGCACCGGTTATGTTGCGGGCCATCTATACTTGTTCCTCGATAATCTTTATCCTAAGGCATTTGGAGGTTCTTCGCTTATATCGACGCCCCAGTTTTTCAAAAGGTTTTTTCCATCTAGACCTTTTAATACCAAATCCGGCGGGGCTTACAGCGCATATAAACCAGCTAACCCAGCAAAAACTGGTAACAGCACAGGTGGTACCAGTGGCAGTGGAAAAAGCACAGGTGTTGGAAGCAGTTCTACACCCAGCACTGGTAGCAGCACTGGCTTCGGCCGGTTTTCGCTCTCATCGGGACCATTCCATGGTAAAGGAAGAAGACTAGGCGAATAAAAGTTGTGTATTGCGCAGATAGCACCACACAAATTTAAAAACCAAGATTTTGGTATTGAACAAAGAATTTTACAATTAAAAATAATAAAGATATGAAATCAACTGAAATGAAGGAAGGTGTGTTGTTATGGAAAATGATGTCGGAAAATGGTAAAAGAACTTTAGTCGGATTCAGCAAACTCTGGACGAAGATCATTCCTTCTGGGGTTCACCAAAGGATGTAATTGAACTGCAAGAATTAAAAAGTTAAGTTAGTTAAACATGCAAAAACAAACAAGTGATCGAAAAAATTAAAAGGAGGGATCTCGAGAGTTGTATTTTTATCATACCCAAATATGTAATAGCCCACCTAATTGTCAAAATGTTAGTAAATGGTTAGACAGGATAGAACGTAAACCGAAGGAAAAGGAAAGAAAGCCAAATAAACAGGGAAAACTCACATTAAATAGCACATTGCCAGAGTCAAAATGACACTACTTCTCCAAACACTAGAATCAAAAAAAAAATTAAAAGTTAGCCAGCTAAAAAGAGCCAGAATCCCTGATGAAACAAAAGGGCCCGATTTTTTATTAAAAACTTACGTTTTGTTTTCTCCCTTAGCAAAAACCCAGGTGGCTCCCGACAAGGCAGCAACAACAACAAGAACTCCGATAACTGTCCATCCGCTCATAATGCCAATGTAATGCGTATGTATATAAGTGTGTGGGTGTGAGTGAATTGCTGTCAAATAATGAACGCAGAAAAGGGTAGGTGCTTTCCAAGAGAAGGTTGGATTAAAAGAAAAGGAAGGGTGTTTCCTTTATTTTTTTATTTTTTTTTTTTGGTGGCTGCTGCTGTCAGTAAAAAAGGCTGCCTTGTTGCGTGGAATAAGTAGTTACCTAATCCCATTTGGCACGTGATTATTTACTCATTATACTGTGATTGAAACTTCGCTTTTTTTTTGATTTTTTTTTTGATTTTTTTAAATTGTTTATCACTTCCTCTTTCTCTAACCACTTGCGCCCTTTGACTCCAACCTCTTCTACCAAGGCCAGAAAGACTCGATTTTTGTTTTTTCTTCTTTCAAAATACTCTCCAATCTTTTAAAAAATTCCATTGAAAAATCAAGTTAGAAAAATTCTTTTAGAAACTGCACAAATTTAAAAAAATTTCTTCTTTCGAAAAAGCACAAAAATAAGATAGCTCATGACGTTTATATCATTCCAACGATTAATATAATGTCAGTTTCTCAACCTCAACTACCCGCTGAAGTTACCAATTGGTTATACAGGGTTCTTTCTCCAGTAAGATTCTTCTGTCATTATTACATTCAGGCAATGATCTAACGATCTTTAATATTTAGGAGTATCAAGATTTAAATAGAACGTATTCTGATGCCGTACAAGTACTGATATCATATCCTTCCTTAAAACCAAGGACAAGTGTCTACAGTATGTGGTAATTCCCATATCTTCTTTACCCACATCTAACTAATTTACCCTCTTACAGCTGACGAGACTGGCCGCTCTGAATTGCTGCTTTGCTTCACAGGCACTATCCCGGCAACTATCGCCAACTCTGTTTACAGAATTCCTGTCGAGATCTGGGTTCCTAAAACATATCCTTCTTTACCACCCTTTGCATTTGTCAGACCAACCAAGACCATGTTAGTTCATCCCGGTAATTATGTCGATACTAACGGAAAATGCTATCATCCTTATCTTTCTTATTGGAGAGATAATATCCAGGTATGCTACACTCATTTGACCCTGTTGTGTCTTGCACCTACTAATAGCATGATTAGACCTCGACTATTGTTGAATTTGTTAGAGTGATGAGTGTGGCTTTCGGTAAGGAACCTCCTGTATACTCACGGCCTCCAAGTTACCAAGCACCGCCGCCTTTACCTCCTCATCCCCATACTCCAACTCATGGTGCCCACAGAGACTCTGTAGTCAGTGCTATATCAGCGCACAATACCGGCAACTCCATTAGATCAGGAACTTTTCCTGCACCCATCAACGCTTCTCTAACTGGAGACAGAATCCCCCCGCCTAGACCCGCATTACCATCTCAGCTCACTCATGGACAGCCTCCCCAGTATGTGCCCTCTCCGAAACTACCACATGCTATTCCTGTTGCGGCACCCAAGCCTGTGGTACCAAAGCCTTTAGACATCATGGACTTGCCAGACAACAATGGATCTTCGCCGCGTGGCTCGATTTCGTCGTCATCATCTCAAGTCGCGACACCTCCGCGACCGCCGCCCAATCCTCAAAAGCTTGAAGCCATTGACAAGTTAAAAGCTGCTGTGAGTGACATAACGCTACGACATGAACAGACAATGATAAATGAAAATGACGTTAGGCTTGCTCAGAACAGTGAGTCTCTTTCATGGATGGAGAATACTGCTATTATAGAAAAATCTGAGCTAGAACGACTTATTACAGCATCTAAAGAGAATGAGTCTATTTTAGCGACAAAGATAGAGCAAGCAAAGGTCGTTATAGAAGATGCAAACAACCGGCCAGACCCTAATATTGATGAAGTTGTTTGCGCTGAGAACGTGGTTTATAATCAACTATATGATCTTGTTACTGATGATTTTGCAATAGAGGATACAATTTATATTCTCAGTAAAGCTCTCGAGAATGATAGAATCAACCTGGAATCATTTCTAAAACACATTAGAACGCTAGCAAGAGAGCAATTCATGAAGAGAGCTTTGGTGGAAAAGATTAAAAGCCAGCTCAATCTAGCTTAACACTGTTTCGTGAAAGCTCATTCATAGTGCAATCCATATCAAAACTAATTTTTTACGGTTATAAAATAACCTGCGTGCGTGATCAGAGAATAACCATCACATCAAACAAGTTTTTTTTTTCAGTGTTTTTTTTTTTCTTTCAAACCTACTCAAGACCTCTTTGGTTGATGGATTCTTAAATTGATGTTCATTTATCTTTTTTTCGTTTCTCCAAATTTCAAAGCATCACAGTACACTCAACTGAATTTCAAAGACAAGCAAAATAAGTCTTGTTTTAGTACAGGGTTAGGGTTTTGTGATTTTGTTTCTTTTTTCTTTTTTTCTTTTAAAAATTTTCCAACCTCCCAAAAGTTCGAAAAAATTTCAGAGTTTTTTCCTCTTCTTTTTTTTTCTCTTTCTTAACAAGGAAAAATTTTCTTTCTTCTGCAGTAACCACAACAGAGACACGAAAATGGCCGACGTGAAAACGCAAGAAGCACAAGACTTCACTATTAAGCCCGAGCAGACCTCGGGCTCTGTTGATACCAGCACTTGGCCTTTACTATTGAAGAACTACGACAAGCTTCTTGTGCGTAGCGGACATTACACTCCCATTCCCACTGGTTGCTCTCCTTTGAAGCGCGACATCAAGTCTTACATTTCCAGTGGTGTCATCAATCTCGACAAGCCCTCCAACCCCAGTAGTCACGAAGTTGTTGCTTGGATCAAGCGTATTCTCCGTGTTGAGAAGACTGGTCACAGTGGTACTCTCGATCCCAAGGTTACCGGTTGTTTGATTGTCTGCGTTGACAGAGCTACCCGTCTTGTCAAGTCCCAGCAGGGTGCTGGTAAGGAGTACGTTTGCATTGTCAGACTTCACGACGCTCTTGAGGACGAGAAGGGACTGAGCCGCGCTCTTGAGGACCTCACTGGTGCTCTTTTCCAGAGACCTCCTTTGATTTCTGCAGTTAAGAGACAGCTTCGTGTGCGAACTATCTACGAGTCCAAGCTTTTCGAATTTGACAACAAGCGTCACTTGGGAGTTTTCTGGGCCAGCTGTGAGGCTGGTACTTACATGCGTACTCTGTGTGTCCACCTGGGTATGCTTCTTGGTGTTGGTGGTCACATGCAGGAGCTGCGTCGTGTTAGATCCGGTGCTCTCTCTGAGAACGACGATATGGTCACTCTGCACGACATTCTCGATGCCCAATGGCTTTACGACAACACCAGAGACGAGTCCTACCTGCGTAGATGTATTAGACCTCTTGAGTCTCTCTTACTCAACTACAAGCGTGTTGTTGTCAAGGATTCCGCTGTTAACTCTGTCTGTTACGGTGCTAAGCTCATGATTCCCGGTCTTTTGAGATACGAGGCTGGAATCGAACTTAACGACGAGGTCGTTCTGATGACCACCAAGGGTGAGGCTATTGCCATTGGTATTGCTCAGATGTCTACTGTCGATCTGTCTACCTGTGACCACGGTGTTGTTGCCAAAATCAAGAGATGTATTATGGAGCGCGACACCTACCCTAGAAGATGGGGTTTGGGTCCTGTTGCTCAGCAAAAGAAGAAGCTTAAGACTGATGGTAAGCTTGACAAGTACGGTCGCCCTAATGAGAAGACCCCTGCTTCTTGGACTGAGTCTTACATTGATCACACTGCTGCCGATGCTACTGCCACTCCTGCTCCTGCTGCTGCCCCCGCTGCTCCTGTTGCCGCTCCATTGATTGAGGAGGTTAAGAAGGATGAGACTGAGGCTAAGGAGGAGAAGAAGGAAAAGAAAGAAAAGAAGGACAAGAAGGAAAAGAAGGATAAGAAGGACAAGAAGGAAAAGAAAGAGAAGAAGCGGAAAGCTGATGATGAGGACGAGGACAAGTCGGAAAAGAAGAAGAAGAAGAAGTCCAAGGATTAAATGTGTATGTAGTACTGGATGTATATACCGAGAGCTGTTGATCATTTTTTATTTTTTATTTTTGTTATTTTTTAACTGCTTATATATATTTAATTTGAAGTATCATTCAAGTCATAATTACTCACTTCCTATTTTCAGATTATCTTAATCAAGTTTTATCATCAATTTTTTTTTGTTATTAATTTGGACAGAAAAGTTTGTGTAATAGTTTTTGTTTTATTGGTGAAGGCCAAATCCGTTAATAGTTTGAGTGAGTACAAGATTTTAGACTTCGCGTGCTCTCAACATAAGGAGCCAAATTTTTTGTGTTCGAGGACAAAACAAAACCGAAATCTTCAACGGCTCTTATCAGGATAGGAAAAATGATTCATTTTTTTGTTTTTAAATCTGGGGGGAACCAAAAACATTTAACAAAAAATTTTAAATGAAAAAAAAAGTCATATATAAATACTTTAAGATCTTCATATAGATTTGAATTTTTTTTATCTTTTTTCAAATCAATTTGCCATTTTTTTATTTTAACTGGTTGATATTTTTTTATATTTTTTTTCATCTTTAACATTGATAGATCATGCTATTAGACCTTTTACTCCAAAACCCTGATATCTTGCTGTTAGTGGGAGCTCTTTTGGGTTTATCAGTTCTATTATACTACACTGTTTTACTACCATTTTTCTTTTCACCGCTATGCAATATCCCTGGGCCAAAACTAGCTGCGATCACCAAGTATTACATTTTATACAAGACTTGGAACGAGCAACGGAATCGTCTTGTTCATGAACTCCACGCAAAGTATGGCCCTATTGTTCGTATCGCGCCGGCCGAGATTTCCATCAGTGATCCTGCGTACGTCAAGGAAATTTACAGTGCCAATTTTGATAAAAGTCAATTTTACGGTCAGTTTAGTAACTACGGCCGAATAAACGCGTTCTCGACTTTGGAAAAGCAGGGCCATATTCAAAGACGCCGTGTAACCGCACAGATGTACTCCAAGTCCTATGTCACTTCCGAGCCCATTGAATCTATTGCCAGCACCAGAGTTGGGGACGCTATCACAAACATCCGGAACTCGCTGCAGAAAAGCAAGACTGTGGAAGTGTACGAACTGTTTCACGCGCTTGCAATGGACGTGGTAACTGGCCTGATTCTGGGTGACGATCAGGGCACCAGAATGTTACAAGATCAGTCTCGAAACACCTGGAAAATCATTGATGATTACCGCAAGCAGTCTTCCATGTGGTTCTGGACGACTCTGATGCCTGAGTTTTACGACTGGGCAGCAGGCAAAGTCCGCCTGGAAGCAGGTGCCCGTGCTCAGGCCTGGAACATTGTAAACTGTGAGTCTGCGGTTGAAAAGGGCCCCTCTCATGGCTCAATTCTGAAAAAACTGTATGACACAGGTGTTACTGGACTCGATGCATTTTCAGAAATCCAGGATCATGTTGCTGCAGGCCATGAAACTACCGGTGCAACGCTTTCATTCTTAACATGGCATCTTTCCAAGCATCCTGAGATTCAAAAAGAACTTTATGATGAAATTGTCCACGCATTTGGCCCCTGCCCTGACAAAGACTATATCCCCCCATACAAGCAGGTTGAAAAGTTGGCTTATCTTAATGGTGTCGTCATGGAAACTTTCAGACTTTATGCTGCAATTCCTGGTGCAGAGCCTCGCGTGGTTCCGCCTAGCGGTATGATGTGGCGGGGTTCAGACTCAACTAGCGGCGAGTCCATTTACATCCCCGGCGGTACTATAATTTCAATGCAGCCCTGGACTCTGCACCGCGATGAAAATGTTTTCAAAAACGCTCTCGAGTTTGACCCCTACCGCTGGATCAACGCGTCGGAAGAGGAGTTGCGGGTGATGAACCGGTCCTTTATGGCGTTTGGTGCCGGCGTCCGTATGTGTCTGGGCCTGCATCTAGCCACAGAAGAGATTAAGTTGATTGTGACAAGCATGTACTGGCGCTGGAAAACTACAGTTCATGATGGCTACAGCGATGATAACATGTATGTTGTTGACAAGTATACTGTGCATCCCAAGAGCCATTTCACTCTCTTAGATTTCGAGGAGAGGTAAAAAAAAATTCTTTCCAGGTTGCTTTTGTGTACATGGTATAATTCCTTGAACTGTTTTTTAAAAAAAGCTAGACGTATTAATTTGTATAGTACTAAAAATTTATGATTTAACTTTTAAAGACACATTCACTTGATTTTTGGGATAAGTATTTTGAAACAACCAATTAGGGGGCTTACATTATGGCTCTCTTAACGTTAGCAAAGCCAAATTCTTTCTAATCTCCAAATTGAACCTGCAAAGCGGTATACTGAAATTAAAAGTTGCTAGCTTGGTGAGTATCAATACTATGGTATACAAATAAATTAGGAGTGTATATTTAGGAGTTTATTTAAAAAAAAAAAATAGCCTGATTTACCAGATAATAGCTTGTAGTACATGTTTGCTGGTTTTACGGTACTGCGAGTTGGGAATTAGTTTTATCAAAAACACAAACATAGTTTTTTTACTCTCAAACGGGTATAATCTAAGTTTTATGGCTTTCAGACTTGTCTAGAGCTTTTCGATATTTTAGAAAATATGGTTTTAATTTAGAGTGAAGACATGTAATTAATAGGGCTTAACTTTACGAAATTTACATTCAACTTACAAGCTGAACGTTATTTATTTTTTCGGTTCATCTCTCATCTTCCCTTTTGTTGTAAGCGGTCAAATAAGAATAAACGAATAAATAAAAAATTAAAGGGTTTGAGATTGAAAAAGTTATTTTACTTTTGGAAAAAAAAAAACTTAATAAAAGAAATTGAAATTAAAACATTTAACGTTGACTAGTTTAGCTAGTCCGGTTTTTACAGAATCACAAAAAAAAGCAGAAAGCTGTGCGTAATGCAGAAATAACCATAATTCTAGGTGCCTCATTTCACCTGTCAGTGCAACATTAAAAGTAGTGTTTGTTAAAATAGTATGAATTGTACCTGGGTTTGTACTGAGCATAGCGACTATTTAATAAACTATATCCATTTAGTAAACACTTAAGCTGGCTAGCTTTTACCTCTGTTAGCTGTTATTTCTTGGGTACATATCACCTGGCTGAGTATGTTTGGAATAAAAGTGTGAAGCCACAGGCAATAAAAAACTAAGAAAAAGGGGGAAGCACAGTTGTTACAGACCACAGACAAGTACTCAATAAACCTCTCCCCAATCAAAGCCTCATCCAACAAAATTTACTATAAAATACTAATCTAAAGTATTTTATTGATTTGCAGTGAACTTTAGGAGTGCAAATCTCGTTTTTACATAGTACACAGCGTTTTTAAAGTGTTTAACAAGAAGAAGAAGTTCTTAATAGCTCTATAAAAACGAGTGCAGTAAATGGTGTTTTGCTGTATAATAATAACTATTTTCTTATAACTTTTAATGAAGAAGAAAAAAGGATCAAGTCAGTAAAAGCTGCTGAATTAAGTCTGGCAGTTACCTCAAATCAGTATTTAGAAGTAAAACAAAATGCATTGAAGTAAAAATAAATCTAAACCAAAACAGGTTTAACAAAAAATCTTTTGCAGATAGTAAACAACAATAGGATTAAATCGTTTTTGTAGTTCTTGTGGTTCTACTTGCTGCTTTTGCTAAACACATTAATGTTTCTCTCTTTTCGAAAAAAAATTGAAATTCTGAAACTTCCTTAACTTATTCTTTTAATTTTTCTTTCTTTCTAAATATTCTAATTCTGCTTTGTGTATACTTTTTTTTTCCAGTTTTTTAATCATCTTGGTGCTCAATTATTTCTAATTTTTTTAAACTCACGAACGTTATTTTGTTCTATTGTTTGCATAGTTTTTATCGCCGTCGCACTTGACAGATTGACATTATTTTCAAAAGGCCTCCGACATGCTAAAAAGTAGATTTGGTTGACAGAAATTATATTGTTTGATAATAAAGATAACAACTTTTTAAATATCTTTTGTGACTACAATCGACATTTTTAAAAGTAATTCAACGAAAAAAAAAGACTTTAGTTTACTTTTTTTTACAGTCTACCCATCGAAACTCGACTCAAGTTCAGCATACAAAAGAAGAAGAAAAACTATGGCCAGTCCAAAAATTGTCTCGTTGGCACAGCTTCATAAAATGACGTTAAAAGATAAGCTTCAGCATATTGAGTCCGCAAAGGCTGAATCTGAAATATTACAACACCGCATTGCATCAATAAAACGGGAAGCCCGCAATACTTCACTATCACAAGTAGCCCAGAGCGTTCCAGCACTAACGAACTTTTGGCTAAGCAAGCCAAGCTTGTACAAGGGTCATCGAGGAAAAATTAACGACATGAAGCTCGCGCACAGCTCACAGACACTCGTAACAGTTGGACAAGACGGTTTTGCCATCATTTGGGACGCTGTGACTGGTGCTAAAATAGACTATGTTCAGCTCGCCAATTGTTGGGTTCTCTCGTGCGCTATATCACCATCAGGTCGCCTAATTGCAACGGGCGGTCTGGACAACTCTTGCACTGTCTACACAGTTAAAAACAGCTTTGAAGATACAACATCAACATCAGAAAAAGATTCATTAATTCCTACAAAAAATTACAATGGTGGCGAAGGTAGTAGCAGCAGAAACGGTAGCATGAACAGCCATCAAATGTTTGCTCTAGACTCAAAGGCACCTGTGTGTCTACTAAAGGGTCACAAAGCATACATTTCGGGAATGGCTTTTCCGATGGAAAACAAACTACTATCGTCGTCAGGAGATATGTCAATAAACTACTGGGATTTGAACCGGAATGAACGAATTTTTGAGTTTAGTGACCGCAACTTGGGCGATGTGAGCTCAGTGGCAGTGCATCCTATAAACCCGAACGTGTTTGTGTCGGGATCTTTGAAGACAGTCAAAGTATGGGATGTACGGGTGCCGATAAGTACCCAGGAGTTTTTTGGCCACGAAGATGATGTCAATGTGGTGAGGTGAGTTCATTGATATTTAAATTATAACTTTTCTATTGCTTTCCTCATTCCGATGATTTTTTGGTCGTTTTTTTTTTTGGTTGTCAGTAATTTACAGGTTATTTGAAGGAGTTGACCTGCCGACCTACAGAACGGGAATTTGAAGCATTTTTTTGAGATTGATCCACAGCTGTCATTTTTCAATTACTAACTACCAAATTTTTCAAACATCACAATAGTGTTTTCCCTGATGGATACTCAGTATTGTCAGGCTCAGATGACAAAACATGCCGGTTGTTTGACATGCGCTCGGACTGCCAACTCAATGTTTATGGTGACACTAGTCAAGTTGACAGCCCTGTAATAAACGTTGAGTTTTCCCCATCTGGCCGCTTATTTTTTGCATCTTATGAAGACGGCACTCTGACGGCTTGGGATGTGCTAAAAGGCACGTGGATGGGCGACCTTATTAAAAACAACGGGCCAACTTGCATGATCACGTCAATTCAGGCAAGCGCCAATGGATCCCGTCTTTATACAAGTAGTTGGGATGGTTTGGTAGGTAATACTGGCGTTTCATTTTATTACTTGATTTTGCGGCTTTTGAAAATTAACTTTTTTTTTTAGATTCGTGGATACAAGACCTTTTAATGACAGTTTCTACTTTAATTTTTTTCCAAGTTTTAATCTTTTTTTCTGTCTTCGTTCTACCTTCATTTTTTGTGTCATTGAATATAATAATAACAGTAATTCAACTAGTCACTGTTCAATGTTTTTGTACTTGTTTAACTAATTTTTTAAAAAATGTAATTGGTTTATCAAAGATTGAAAATTATTTGATTAGCAAAAGAACAAAAAAATTTAAAAATGAAGTAAAAAAAAAAATTCCCAGTAGCTTTGTTTTTTAAAGCACATAAGTAGACCAAGCTAATGCAACAGTTATGGCTAGCATTGCACACGAAACGGGTCTCACTCCGGACTCATTGGTATAATTGAGCCCAGAAAGTTTGTTTTTGTCAGCTATTGACGATGAGTTGAAAGAATTTTTTTGAGCGCTGTTGGTAACAGCCAGTTTAGAGCCAGATCTCAAAGAAGTAACGCATTTAAGAATTTTTTTGGTTTCAATTCCGTTACTCAACAATGAAGATTCACTAGTGACAGCTGTATTAGAAGCGTTGGTACTAGATATGTGGCTACTGGAAATCTCTGGAGTGTCGGTGGTGAGAGATTTGCTGTTTGATGCACGCTTGGACAACTGATGATAAAGACCCATCTGCGATTTAACAAGAGATCTTGAAACTTTTAATAAGCCATATTCTCTATTGTTTTCATTGCTGTCTTTGCGGTTGCTATCGTGAAAACCAGACTCTGTTGTAGCTAGTCCAGAGCTATTCACTTTTTTTGTTTTGCGGCTTGACTTTGTAGCATCAGCATTATTGTGCTCTTTTAAGCTGACAATGCTTTCAATTTTAGCGTTACCAGTATCAGAATGGGCAGGCTGGTGCAACAGAGAGTGAAGCTTATAGGTCTGATAGTTGTCGCCCCAGTTGCTAGCGTATGTAGTAACAGATTCAGGAATTGAAAAACTGTCAGCTTTTTTGAAAACTTCGGTGTTTTTTATCTTAGCACTTTTTAATTGAGCTTGTTTGTGAGCACTTGGAATCACGCCGGCGCCGACCACCCAGGTTGATAGAGCTAAAGCAGTGATGATTGTGAGCTTCATGGTTGTTGCTCTTTTTAAAAGCAGGATTTCATCTATTTTTTTTAAAAACTGTTAAAAGTTCAGTACGTGATTTTTTCAAAAAAAATTAAAAGCAATAGGGAATGTGAAAGCAAGTTAAATATTCTCAGACGAAGCTGGGAAAGAGACGGTTGACTCAAAAAAAACCAGGAAACAGATAAAATAAATCAAAAGAAAGTAAGAAATAACAAAACACAAAGAAAAACCCCATTCAAAAAATACTATTTTAAAAAACAGTTTAAAGTTTTTTGTGTGTTTTTTTCCTCCATTATTTTGTCTACTGCAACTTGTTAAACTATTTTCACAAACTCATTTTTTAAATCACAAACCGAAATTGACACTTTTCAGTAGTTACAATATGATGGTGCGCACAACCTAACCCTGGAAATATGGCTTACGCGCTGTAATGACAGAAACGCGAAACTTTTACAATGTTGGAAATATGTAGAGAGAAAACCAAAAAAAAAAAAAAAAAAAAAAATCATCTTTATTTATTTCCCATTAACCATTTCTCTTCAAGTCAACCTGATGTCTGTCAATCTCTGACAAATAAACACCAAAACCAGCTCTACCTTTAAATTTTTTGTTTCTCTATTGCATTTTTAATTTTTTTTGTCAGCATTACATTAATATCACTTTAGCTCAAGCGATTTTGCTCACTACTATTGTACGCAGTTTCATTATTTATTTATTTATTCTTTTCTTCACGCGCTTTTAAACGCGATCATTACACCAATGTTTTCCAATACTCCGGCCGCGTCTACACCAAAACCGCGGAACACATTCTTTAGTAGCAGTAGCAGTAATGAAAGCAATGACAACTTACGGAACTCGCACTCGACTGGCCATAATCGATTACGACGTGTCACGACCGCTAAAGCGAGCAGCAGAGATCCTAATGCTATTCCCCTGGATCGTGCCAGAGATGAGGAGTACGTATCTGCTCGAGTAGCACGCGAAATTTTGAGCCCGCCATTAGAAAGTGATGATGAACTGATACCAAGACACAGTACGGGTGCTTTCAGAAAATATCGTGGCACACCGGTACTTCAACGTGATACAGAACGACATACAGAGACGCCAATTGGTATGTACAAGTTCTGCACTAATTTTTAAGATGAATTACAGCAAATGACTGACAAATTTTAGGCTCTTCACATTATCAGTTAACAGAAGATAATTACGGTCATAGAACTATAACGACAACCGTTCCTCTTCGCGGCCCCGAGCAGCCTAGTCATAGATCTTTGTCAAATAGAGAGACCAGTTTTTCTACAGACCATCGAAAAGTCACTCAACTGGAAACAAATGACAACTTTGTTGGGTCTTTCATAGAAGATTTGGAGCACGAGTACCAAAATATTGTCAATAATGGAAGCTTACAAAAACCTAGCAATAGTCAGTTACCCAACAGTGTTAGGGAGAATGCACATGACAATTTTAGTAGCCCTCCACGTCAATTGGTTTTTCCAGATTCATCAAAATTTACTGGTATTGAGAGCTCTGCGAAGCGAACAACTTCGCCTCGCCCAAGAGTGCATTTGAGCCCTTCATACCGACAGCATTCAGTTTCTTTCTCTCCTCATGTTAACTTTAGGCCCGTTTCGCCGAATGAAGCACGCTTCAATAGTAAATTCACAATAAATGATTTGACGGATGAAAACGACAGTTCTGATGATGCTGATTATGTTCCCGGTTCTGATGAATCAGATAGTGACGAAAGTTCAAGCATGTCAGAGGCCGAGATCGACAATGACGACAGTTTCAAGGATTCAAATAGCGTGACGATCCAAGAGCGACTTAGTTATTCTCTCAGTGACATGGATTCTCAAGACGAAAATATTTTAGTGGCTATAATTAACGGTTTCATCGGCTGGTTCAAATCTATCATTCACTTTTTCTTTTTTGTCTTATGGTCAATGCTGAAGCAGTTTTTCAGCGCTTTTTTTAAGCAAGGTTTTGTAATCAAGGGCATTCTTGTTGGTATTTTACTATGTGTTTCCATTTATATTGTTGGCTCCGCCAGCACTTCATTTATGTACGATCATGGCGTTTTTGAACCGTCTCATCAACCGCCACGCGATATTGCAGACATATCGAGCCGACTAATGAATGTCGAAAACGAGGTCACGGCTCTGTCAAAACTTAAGAGCAGAGTGAAAAACACCGATACGGATCTTATTGGTATTCATGATCAAATCAATTCTATTGTTGCGCGGGTGTCCAGACTTAGTGACAGCAAAGCTTTGACAAGCAAATGGGAGAATGAATCAGCCATGGAAATCAAGAAACTTGAGGCGTCTATATCTGATTTTGACCGCAGATTGATGGAAACCTGGGCATCACTTGAAAACGAACATGAAGAACGGGAATCCGAAAATTCTGCTACCAGAGCAAGCCTGGCATTGCTTGAAGGAGATTTCAGCAAAACTAAACAAAAAATTCAGTATTTCAATGAACGAATTGGTCAACTTGAAAAGGCAAAGTTCGCGGAAACTCAGGTACTGGATATTCTGGATAAGTACCTGCCATCTAAACTTGCGGTTCGCTACGACCCTAAAACCGGGGAGGTCAGTGCGACCCCCGAATTTTGGAAATTTTTGTCAACCCAACTTGCACTCCGGGGTCTCACCCAAAATTCTTCATCTGATGGTTCTGCTGTTGATTTTTCGTTTGATGAATTTATCAGACTGAACAAAAGAGCCATTAACGATTACATGAGTAACTACATTGACTCAAATCTTGATACTAAGGGAATCAAAAACTCTGCTGCAGTAGTGTCTAAAGAGGTTTTCAAAAAACTACTTGAAGATGAACTTGCAACGATTCGAGAGGATACAGTCGACGCTATTGCTAAGCTTGATCGAGAGTTTAAAAAAGATTTCAAGACTATTTCGGAAGATCACAAGAAGTTGGCAAATAGTCACCAAGAAAAATCCAGTTCTTTGCCTATTCGTGAATTTAATGGTTCGCAGGTGGCTATGGATTTGATGATTAAGAAGGCTCTTCAAAGATACGTCGCTCACACGATATCGAAGCCTGATTTTGCAGACCCAGCTTCCGGAGCCAAAATAAACCTTGCATTAACATCTCCATCGTACAATTGGCACGACCGCCTTGAGTTTTCAAGTCGCCAAATGTACCGATTTTTGGGCACTCTTGGGTTTGGCCGAATGAAAGTCAATCGACCTACAATGGCTTTTAACAACGAAGTTTCTCTAGGCTCCTGTTGGCCATTCACAGGACGCACTGGCCAGATTGGACTCAATTTAGGCACTATGATCAATCCCACTGACATTGGTATTGTTCATGTCCGCCCAGAGCAAAGTCCAAATCCGTCATCTGCGCCGCGAAAGATAGCTCTCTGGATTCAGGTTGCAGATGCTGAGGCAAGGGCCAAGGTGCGAGCTCTTGTTGATCAAGACAGCTCGCGTGGTAGCAGCAACGCTAACCGCACCAAAAAACTTCAAGACTGGTTGTTGCCCTCATCTTCATCATCGCCGAGGGTGCCAAATGACTACGTCAAGATTTTAGACGCAGAATATCAGCTTGACGGAGGCGATGAATTCCAAGTGTTTCCAGTTCCTTTGTTATTAAGGGAGTTGCGGTTAGTAACATCAAAAGTAGTTTTCAGGGTTGAAGACAACTGGGGAAATGAAGATTTTACCTGCATTTACAGGCTTCGGTTATTTGGAGACAAGGCTGTACAGCCCAAGGAAGTGCAGCAGCGGCAGGATCACAATGAAGTTGATCATGAGCCTCAGTTTTACGATGAAGAGCCGCATCATTCTTCGTTTAAGGGCGGTTTCCATTCTGGCATTTCAGGCACAGCTGAAGAAGATCTCGATGCGTTTGGTGACGATGAAACCTTTTAAGAAACCTTAAATGGAATGAAATTTACTTTTTGCAACTTAGTGTAGCTTGCTTATTGTTAATGCCACTGCAACCAGCCTGGTCAATATTTGTATTTTTTAGAAGGAAATATTTATTCTTTTGTCATGAATCATTTAGTAATTTTTTAAAATCAAGTTTTTCAAGTACAAATTTTAGGATCAATTTTTGTAGGAGCATGGCAGGTATACTAATGTAATTCCTTAGATGCCACTAAACATTTTATGCTGGAATTTCTAGATGCAATACTACAGACAATAGAAAATGAAATTTTATTTCACTCATTAAGGAAGAATTGTCAAAAGTTGGTTGAGCAGCGACCGTGCGCTTACAATTGAGTCGAGCGCTGCGTCAAGCTGCTGCTTACGCTTCATCCGTTGGTTTTCGTCAATAGCATAAGAGCTGTCGCTGGTAGAAGTGATAATGCTAGATGTGGATGTATAAAGTGTGTCAATGCATTTAGTAGTGTTTTTGGCAACAAGTGAGGTTGTGTCTATGCAATGAGCCAGGTCGAGAGATGGCAGTAGCTGTGGCGATGATGATGATAATAATATTTCCAGATGTTGTAACCCCGGCGCGGTACATTCCTTTGTTATTGATTCTATTGTTTGGTCTCTGTAGCTTTCTGCTGGTGTGGGCGTGCTCGGCGAGAGCTTTGGCGGAAGATAAATGTCTATTGGGGTTGATGGTGGACTCCGGTAAAAATGCGAAGACTTGCGTGGCGGGATCAAAGGCTGCTCTAGCGCCTGATCAGTTTCAATAAATGTAGTTTTTGACAAGCCAGGTATTGGCCAGTTGTCGTCGATGTCATCGCTTTCACCATTTTCATCATTACCGGTTGGCAGCAACTCAAAAAGTGTTGTGGGCGAATCCGGCACTCGATTTTTATTCATTAGCTTGCATTTGGATGACGAGTAGCGGAAACTTTTTACAAAAAGCTGGGGCGTGTTTTTGTAGTTTCCCGGCCCGATAACTATGGTTTGTCGCCGTTCTCGCTTGATTGTTTTCATTTCTATTTTTTTTTTAAAAAAAAAAAAAAGAATACAGTTAGATAAGTTTCTTTCTGGCTAAGCATCAAAAAATTTAACATGAAGATCATGGTCAGAGAATAAGAAAAGATGTGTTTTTGAAGCACTTACTTGGTGACTGTGAAAGTGAGTAAATTTCCTGCTCCAACGCAGTATTCAAGTCATGCTGTGAAGTCATGGGAGTACAGTAAACGTTGTAATAATAACAGAGTCGATGTAGATGTCTGAGAAGCGTCTCCGTTATTTAGTTAAAAATTTTTAATGTTTAACACAAAAAAACTAGTAAAGATGACAGTGATGCAAATGAATGAAAAAAAATTTGTGAAATTAAAGCTGTTTATACTTGCAAAGCTGGGGAAGAAATATCAACAACTCAAGAAATTTTTATACCAGTTTTGAAAAAGTGAAATCCAGCTCTATAAATACATAGGCACTTTGTTTCTCTAAGTGGAAGCCATTCAACATAATCTAGTATTTTCACACATTCTTTTTGAAAAGAAAAATGGCAAGCACATATGCAGCTTTTTTAAAAAAGCTAAAATTATCATGTTTTAACATAAACAAAGGGTCTCGCTTTTTTTAATTTTAGTGCTATCTGGTTGTATTGCAATGCAAAAAATCAACGTTCTAGCGCAGTCCTTATCAGTCTAACGCGCGGAACAAAAAGAAAAATTAATACTAACTTTTTTAAAACCTTTTGTACCAGGTTTTATAGGAATTACATCTCACATAATATAAATGTAGATTGTGTTTTTTAAAATTAGACACATCATGGGAGAGAGAGATATCTTTGCCTGGGATTAATATCTTGTTATGAGGCTACACAAACGCTGACTGCCTTAATTTTAAAGTCAGATTTAGTTTTTAATCAAAAGAAAACTCAAACCATGTTGATTGGTTTAGTTACATATCATACTCATGTTCTGTTTCTAAACGCCTAATGATAAATTATCAGATTAATTTTTTTTCTATCACTGTACACACACTTTAACTTCACGATCCTGAGGATAAGTGGAGCTTTGTGAGTCACCTGTATACACACGCGCACACATCAATTTACGTGAAAAAATATAGGTGAACCAGAAAATTGGTTTTGGTTGTGAGCACTCACGCATACACAAAACCCCTTGGAACACAATCAAAGGCACTTACCAAAGGAAGTATAGATTGTTGCCATATTTTAGGTAAACTAAAGTAATTAAAGTAAAAGTTTGTGTTAAATTTTTTTTTTTTGTTTTCATTGTGTAAATAAAAGAAAAAAACGGAAATCATTCTTTAAAACTTACATGATACGGCCATGAAGATGCGTCTCTTTGGCTAAAACTATTCTTTTTCTTCTTCTTCTTCCAAACTTATCAATCACAAATTTTATAAGTCCATGTAAAGTAGATTTTTGTCAAAAGCTTGGTTTTGTTTGGTTTTTAAAAAAGACATTCTGTTAATTTACCTTTTGGCACAAGTCTTTAGAGCATTTGTTTCTTCTTCTGTAATTGTAATTTGGCTGCTTTGTGTCGATTTGTTGCTCAACATTCTTTTTTTTCCATTTCGAAAACGAAGGGCAAGTTCGTTTTGACTGTTTATTTAAAAGCTCCTGTTTTACTGATTTTATAGTACTAAGATGCAATCAATTTTTTTCCTCAACATGGAGGATGCCCAAAACAAAAATTGTTTCATGGCTCTTGAAAGGCTTGAACTTTGATTATTTCTTACTGGCTACGGTTTTCCCATTCCTTCGTGATTGATTTAGATCAAGTAGAATCATGAGTGTGTTTTAATAGCAAATTTTTTATGATGAATTAGAGCCATTGATTTGAAAATTCATAATTTTTTTCAATACTAATGGCCATGCGCATACAGAACTCAAAAGCGGTTAATGGCTACAAGCTTAAGGCTCTAAAGTTAAACCCGATTGTGATGATTTCATCTGTTTTGGGGAGGGTTTTTTCTTCTTTTTTTTGTTTAGCTGAGAAATAATTTAAAGAATCTAAATTCGAGATTTTGACCTTGCTAATACCTTATTGGTTTTTGTTCCTTTTTTCTTTAAAGATTTGGAAGGTAGACATGACCAATTTATCAAACTAAATTGTTTAGTACTAGATTCACACTCGACACCAACGACAGTTCTCAACGGGCTCTCCACTACACATAATACAGATTTTTATTAAAATCAATGATTTTTCTTTCCTCATGTCATTTGTAGTGCTTAGAAAGAAAACTGAAAAAATTCAACTATGTTTTAATTTTAATTTCTTTTTTTCGCGAATTCCTACAGTTTTTGTACTAAATTTTGATTCATCGCGATGCAGCTTCCCGGGAAGTTAATTTCAGAAAGGTCGCTTTTAAAGAAGCACCCATGCATTTATAAGTATGTATGTATGCACATTCAAAAAAAAAAAAAACAGAAATGGACACAGTCTAGATTAGAAATGTTTTTTATTTTTTTGTTTTTTGAAAGTACCGCAATTGATGATTGAATCAACGCTAGTGGACGTATCAATGAACTTTCGGGCTATTTGCACAAGGGTTCTCAGACCCGATAGGATTCCCATACTTCCATTTGTTGTTTGATTTGTAGTTATTTTAGGATATGGCCACCGTGAACTCATTGAACAAATATAGTGATTTTTTTCATGCTAGCTCTAGCTTTACTCACCTCTAAAAAGATTATCAGAAATTTCAAACACTTAGTTTTTGAGTGTATTTTTTTTTGCTTTGCTGATTTGTTCAATTTCGTTTTTGTTTTTTGGGAGACAAAGGCCAGCTCACTTGGCAGATCAAAAATATTATAACTCACAATTATTCTGTCTAAAAGTACATTTAAAATTAAATGAAAACAAAATTGTGCATATAGCACATTGTTGCAGATAAACCTCTTACATTAATTTTTTGATTAAATAAAAAAAAAAAATGTGTTCAATCACGCTTATGACAACAGTAAAACTCAAGAAGAAAAGTAGTTCAAGTGTGTTGATTCAATGTAAACTTTATATACGGCTTGCATTTTTCGTGAAGATTCAAGGGGGTTTGCATTAGCCTTATTATCTCAAATCACAAACTTGAAAATGAAAAAAAAAAATTGAAGCTCGTTTTACAAAATTCTCTTTTAATGAATTCACTGGTTAAAGCAGTTTAAAGCTTTTTTATTTTCTCAAAAGTTACTTCTCCAAACACCTTTTTTTTCCTCAGAAAAAACTAACTACTGAGAGCCTACACTATTTTAAAGGGCATCAGGTCCAGAAAACAAAAACAAAAAAAAAGATATAACAAAAATCTAATATTTGACCACCAATTCAAATCCTAATTTTTGATGATTTCACTGCTTTATTTTCAACTAATTACCATAAGGATTTAGAAATCATCAAATTGTAAGCATTAAAACATAAGACCTCCCACCGAAATTTTGCTGAGTTTTTGATTTAGCCTACCGTGAAAAACTTTCTAACCCACAAACTTAAGCAGCTATTTTTAAATAAGTGTCGGTTGTGAGTATAATTTTTGAGTCTTGAAATAGTTGAATTTCAAGTTAACACAAAGCATATCTAAGAGCAGCCATAGTTAATGATACGCTCTATCAATAAAACATTTGTAGACTATTTGAAGCAAGCAAATCAGCAATCTCAGATTACATCTTGTTCAAAATTCACGTTTTTCCTGCATGTTTGATCACTGTTTACCCTCAGTAAAAAAAGAACTTTCTGCACGCGCCATGCTAAGCAGTTGCATACGGAGCGGCTCAAAAGAAATGAGTACAACGTTTTTCAAATGCTAGATTGTTTTTTTTCCTGCGTGAACTTTTTAAAAAAGCATACAAATTTTTTTGCGTATGGTTTTATAAAAACTTGGACTTTTTTTTTTAGATCCCAAAAAGTTGACTGTTCTTTGATCACGCTTGATTAAATTTATTTTTAGTGGGTTTGGCTGTCTCGCAAACTCACTACGCTGAGACGACGGGACCAAACAGAATTAACAATAACAAAACATTTTCACTAGAAATTTTATCTTGTATAATTTGGCTTTTGAACGTATTAATAAAAAACTTGAGTTT
Organism: Geotrichum citri-aurantii; assembly: GCA_030463015.1. Classification (NCBI taxonomy): domain Eukaryota; kingdom Fungi; phylum Ascomycota; class Dipodascomycetes; order Dipodascales; family Dipodascaceae; genus Geotrichum; species Geotrichum citri-aurantii. The sequence continues at coordinate 45,155 of JAKVQX010000014.1, forward strand.
GGCGCCATTGCGAGTTCAATTGTTTTAATCTTTATATTTAAAATCAAGCCAACTTTTACAGCTTCAGTCTGAAAAGTAAAGATAAAATGTAATTAAAACTGTTATAAAAAGCAAGTTTTTGAATATGTCACTGCAGTGTTTCAGTCTTTATAAGTAGAAGATAAATTATCATATTTACTATAAGTCACAAAGACTTTCAAGATCAGAAATAAATGAAATTGAAAAGACAAGAAAAAGGTAAAAGAATCAAGTTATAAATGATTTGATATCAGATTATTGAAAATGTAGATACAATCTTATGATACTAAAACACAATTTCTGAACCTATTGCTGGTTTGTCAATTGCTAGTAATTTGAAGTTTCAAGTACTACAACTTATGCTGTCAACACCCACCACCACTCACACACGATAAAAAAAAATTGTTATTATTGGTTGTCTTTTTATGTTGAACACTAAAAAATCAAAAAAAAAATTGTAGTTAAAATTTAAAAAAATTTGTGAATACAAAATCCCATGCTGAGTCGAAAGTTGATAATTCGAGAGATATAAAGACTAGTGTTGAGCCAGAAAAAAAAAAAAAGGGTTATTCTCCCCTCATAGATTTAATTTACGACGCGTCAATCGCGTTCTAAAATTATCAAAAAAAAATTAAACTTTAAATCACGAATGAATGCTGTTTTGGGACGTGTTGTAAACACACCAACAAATTTTACAAAACACACCCTCCTTGTTTCAACGACGATACTTTGGTTCTTTTTTTTTTTTTCCAAAAGCCGTTTTCATACAACTCTTTTTTTACTCCCCTAAAAAGCCTCGAAAAAATTATCAACCATTTTCTTCTAAATAAACCACACACACACACACCTTGCCTTATATTAAAAAAAAATTCTTTGGATTTTGATAGAATTGTTTATTTTTTTGGTTTCAGCCTATTTGCGATAGTCACAACTATTCATCCAGATCACAATCATGGCGATACTAGCAAACAAGGAAAACGAAACTGTGTTTCGGGTACCTAAGACCCCGTCGAAAAGTACAGTGCCGCCAGGGTTCATGAAGACGCCGCTAGGGAGCAAAAAGAAGAAGGGAGGCAGCAACAATGAAAACCTACTACAACAGTCGATCAAAAAGGCGGGCGCGGCGGGGACAGTAACCCCACTAAACCTGGGCAGCAGGACCGTTCTAGGTGGTAAAACAAATGTGTACAAGAGCGGCGCTCTGTCAAATAATGCCAAGGACCTGCAGTTTAGTAGTACTACATTCAAGCCAACCGTGACGAATGCGCCGACAGGTGCTACGACAGAAGCTAGAATTGCTAAAGCTGATACAAAAAATGTGATAACAGAGGAAGATGATAAATATGATTTAGAAATTGAATTCATTCCAGCAAAAGTGTCGCCGCTCCCATACCGGCCACTTGACGAAATTGAACTGGACTATGAACAGCTGGGCCGTGCATGCCGCGGTCGTGGCCAAATTGTGAATTTTGATGACAGTCTTGACAAGCCTCTTGCCGAGTTCATGGCGGAGATCTCAGCGCCAGACGCGGAGGAACATGACCATCTAACGGACGATATGGACTTTATGGTGAAGAGCTCTCCGTTGAACTTAAACCAAGGAAGTGTCACGCCGCTGCCAATTGTAGCGGCTCTGTCTATGACGACATCTGTTACACAGCACAAGTTGTCACCGCTTGACAGTGCAAAACGTCGGACTACGGCAGCAGCAGTCACGCGTCAGTTAAAGCGTAAACCGAGTCATACACTGCAGCAGAACCCTGCGACCAACCATTACAACAAAAAACTTGCAATTCACAAGCCAGCAGTTGCTACCGCGCCGGCCAAAACGCGTGTAATGGTGGAGCGGAACGATATGAGTAATACATCAAATACAGCCGGCAGTAGTAATTGTAGTAGTAGTAGCAGCAGCAACGGCAGCCATAAGCATAAGGGCAGCAGTGCCATCAGCCGCTCGACGGCACGGTTTATGAAACCGACAATCTCTGCGGCTGCTAAAATCAAAAAAGCTTTTCCTGTGCATCACTCCACCACTACCACTAATACTCCCACTACTCGGGATAATCATAAGTCTTCCCTGGTGCAATTTTCTTCTTCATCGCAGCGACCACTAGGCGGTAACAGAGCCAGTAGCTCTGTGCGAGCGCGTCCGACCGCAGCGGTCAACATCTTTAACTACAAAAACCATCAAGAGTACATTTCGCCCACTCGAGCGGTGGGCGGGCCGGAAGAGGTTACAGTGCCGGAATCGCCCTACTCGGACTTTGATTTTGAGAACCAAGTTGATCTACCTACGCTTGACCTTGAGATCGAGGAACTTGAAAAGGATTTGCTGTAGTGTTTTACCGTTCCCCCTCCCCACACATTACGTATAGCTTAAATACAGTATATGAAAAAAAAAAAAAAGCCAACCTAACTCTTATAAGGGTGTCAATCAACTATGACGTTTCGACAATATCGTAAAAGAAAGAAACTGAACATTAAAGTAACCAAAAAAAAAAAAAAAAAAACAAGAACAGAAAAAAACAATGGCAATATTTACAAGTAATCTTATTGAGTGGTGCAACCTTCACCAGCACCGTTTTGCTGAGAAGTATCCTCATTTTTATCGGGATATTGGGGCAACTAAAGCAAACAGTTAGAAACAGTAAAAAAAATTTAGAGTGATGAGACTGTGAAATCAAAACTCAAATACTTACATCTTCCGTCTTGGTGATCGAATAGTCGACGTCGTCTATCTGATTTTCTGGAATCTTAAAGTCCTTAACGGTTTCCGACGGGACGGGCAACACGTCCCTGACTTTTCTAAGTTCGCTATTTTCCAGGCACCAGCCGTTGTCTGGGAAAATGATGTCAACGCGGAGATACAAATCGCCAGCGGTGTCAGTGCGAGGAATGGGCATGCCTTCGCGCTGCACCTTGATAACCTCATTAGGTCTAATTACAGTGCCGGGTGGCGACGTGATGCGAATGCCGCGACCATCTAGATGCTGAATCACGGTTCGTGAGAAACCGCAAATGGCCTCAGCTAGAGAAATTTTAACAGTAGCATACAGGTCATTACGTTTGCGCTCAAACACGGGATGCGGTTGTTGGTGTACCTCAATAATAACAGCACCAGGTTTCTTGCCAAATTCTTCGTCAGCCTCGCCCTCCAGCACAACTTTGTGGCCGTCTTGTGCACCGCGAGGGAAATAGGCCTCCAAAATCTTGGTCTCCTCAGTGAGGCCAGTGCCCGCACATGACTTGCACCGGTCCTTTTCGCGGAACAGCTCACCACGACCCTTACAGCTCGGACAATCAACGTACTTGTTGGTAACGATTCCCGGGGCAAGCGTCTGGAGCTTCTTGATACTGCCTGAACCTTGGCACTTTGCGCAAGTTCTGGGCTTTGCTTTGGGCTTACCGCCAGATCTAAAAATGAATGAAAAACAAAAAACAATTAGACAAGATCAATCGAAACGGTGCGCACGTGCGCACCCACTTTGTAGTAGTGAAAAAAAAAAACTTACCCTTGGCAGGACGGGCACAGCTTATTTCGGTGACTGGTAAACTTGACGACCTTGCCCTTGTACAATTCTTCTAAAGTGATAGGAAAGTCAACATGACCATCCTCAGTTTTGCCTCCCTTCTTCTTTGGTGGTGGTTTTGGTTCCGTGCCTTGCTGCTCGTAGCCGTAGCCACTAAATCCGTGCCTGCTAGATGTTTCAGAAAAAAAGTTGAAAAAGTCTTCGGGGCCAAAATCGCCCTCAAATTCGTCCGGTCGCATACCACCGCTGGCATCGTAACTGTCATACTTAGATCTTTCAACCTCTAGATAAGAAGCAGAAGAAAAAAAAAAAGATAATTAGCAAAATTTTTTTTGCACAGATGGCTCGAGATGCCGGGGTATTTGCCGAACAAGCACATAGCAATAAGAGAGTTTTGATCTTACCGTCTGACAAAATTTCGTAGGCCTGACTGATTTCCTTAAACTTGCTTTCGGCCTCCACACGGTCGCTCTCAGGCACCTTGTCGGGGTGATACGACAGCGCCAGTTTTCTATAAGCCTTGCGAATCTCCGCTGTAGTAGCATCGCGTGTGACGCCTAACACCTCGTAGTAGTCCGCTTCGTAGTATCCATTCACTATTAAAGCCAACAGAAAGAACAACTTTTTGTTAGTAGCTGTAAATTTTTCTTCATTTTGAAGTAGAAACACTTACTTGCTGGTTGTGGCGGTGGGTGGTGGTCTGTTTGAACTCACTGTATGATCTGCTGGTTCTGTTTTGTGTTGCAAATGTTTTTTTTTTTTTTTGATTAATTTTTTTTTTTTTGTTTTGCCTGCTAAACGACTAAAGAAAGAAAGTAAAAAAAATTAAAAATGAATTATATTAAAGTTTGAAAGCCCTTACCCAATCCCTTGCCCTTTCGACTCAGACATGAAAAAACAAAACATAAAAAAAGTCTGATGGTGAGGTTTAATATTTTTTGTATGGGGGAAATTGAAACATTTCGGTCCCAACCAGTCTAACTTGACAAACTGGGCTTCCCTCCCAGACCGATTCGCATCACCAGAACAATCTACAACAGGAAGCTTTTTTAACACAAATGTATGGGTATATGGATTACGTCCTACAGTCTTTTTACAAGGCTACTGAGTGGAACGACGATAATATATATTCACGTATCACAGAGACCTCGCAAAGTATGTTCCCCTCCACGGCCTGGACAGATTGTCTCTCTCTCTCTTTTTTTTTTTTTTTTTTCCCCATCATCCAACTAACCATTATTAGACCTTATTGACTTTGATCTGCCTAAAGGATGCAATATCACATTATCATCACAGCCGACACCGACGTCTTGTTCCTCTTACACGCTTTCTAATAATGGCTTTCTCAACGGCTCTGTTTCCTACATCTACTGCACGCGGGAGCTCGACTCAATTCCGAAATCAAAGGAAATCCCGCTTCGCCAGGCCATTCCCGGCTACCGCATTTTGACGCCCCTAAAAAAGCTAATTGATCCAATGTACTGGGAGGTTTGGAAGGAGGGTGTCCGCGTTGACACTAAAGGTATGTTTTTAATTTGTACCTACAGAGTAGTTTCGGGGTTTGTTCGTTAATAAAAGTACAGATACGATACTATATGGCCGCATCTATTTACCTCAAAACAGCGTCGAGGCAATGATTGTTCGGCGAATATCACCCGCATCGCAGCTGCTCATCAAAGGTGTTAGCGATACTCAGATCAAGAACGGTGGTGCAGTAAGTAGACTTTATTTTTTTTATTTTTAATTTTTTCACCGATCTTTGTCTAACTGTCTGTCATCTCAGGTCACTTTCACTCTGCAGAGAAATCTGCCTAGTTACTGCAACGAATACATCTACAGCACACACGAGTCGCTAGTTGGTTTCCGTGGTATTTATAACTTTGGCGCGCAACAGCGTGTCGAGGATCCTTCGATCTCATCGCGTTTGTCGATTGGCGGTGAGCTTTACTACAGCATTTTGGCTAAAAGCCCTGGCTTGTCAGCCGCACTGCGCTACACTGCACAATCCACGTACACGGGCACTCCATTGACAATGGCGCTAATGACTAACCCGCTCATGGGCCACATCGCTGCCATGTACTCCCTAACTGCTGGAACATCTTCGTTTGGCAGTCGCTTTGAGTTTAACGTGTATTCTTACGAAAGCGACTTATCTGTCGGCTGCGAGCTTTGGCGCTCATCGGAGAAGGAAAGGGAAACAAGCCCAGTCTTCAGTGCATTTAAAATAAGTTCGAGTTTGAAGACACGGTCGTTAAACTTGCTGTGGGAAGGCCGCTTTAAAGATTTGCTGGTGAGTGCAGGTGTAGGTCTGACGGCGCTGTCAACGCAAACCCCGGAATTTTCACAATTAGGCGTTAGTATCCAGTACTCTTCATAGACCTTGGTGTGTTTTTTTTTTTCCTGTCATGTTTGGTTAATTGTAATTTTTTTATTTTTTGTTTCTATTTACATTTATTTACAACTGTGTGTCCAAGATATCTAGTTCTTGAGCTTGATTATCGCAGCTTCAAGTCGGCTCTTGGAAATACCAGTACCCAAAAGCGAGATAATGGAGGGAATGTCAACACCGGGAACACTGCCGGTCAAAGCGTAACGCAGGGCCTGGAAAACCTTACCCTTGTTTAGCTTATCGGCAAACTTATCTGCGACACCGTCGCACAGCTCTCTAGCCTTCACCAAGTCCAACTCTGCACTGCTATTAGTAAATAGACTGTTTAAAGTGTGCTGCAAAATATCAATGACTGTAGGTTTGGTCTCTTTGAGGTTTGCAAAGTAACTCTTGGCCGCATCGGATTCCAATTCCGGTTTGACATAAAGGTAGTGCGCTCTAGATGTGAAAAATTCAAGACTGGTAACGCTGTCTTTGAGAGCACTCAAGATTTTAACTGTGTAATCAAAAGATGTTCTGGTTGCGTCAGGAATGTCAGAGCTTTGCTCAAAAAATGGTTTGACCGAATCATAAACCTGCTCAGAGATTTCCTTGAAACCAGCCGGCGTGCCAAGACGCGCAGCAAAGTAATGCTTGTTCAAAAAGAGCAGTTTTTTGTCAGTCACCTTAGCGTTACCCTTTGTTAGACCATTCAACGTGAACAGGTTGACCATCTCATCCAGTGTGTAGATTTCGGAATTTTGAGGAGGGGCGGCGGAACCAGAAGCCGCGTCCTTGTGGGGAGACCAGCCAAAAAGCGCAACAAAATTGACCATGGCTTCAGGAAGAATGCCCTTCTTGGCAAGGGAAAGCACGCCAATGTCGCCAGAACGCTTGCTAAGTTTCTTGTCCTTGGCGGATGTCAGCAGCGGGATGTGTACAAACTTTGGTGGCTCCCAGCCAAACGCCTTGTACATGGCGATGTGTTTTGGGGTGGAGGGGAGCCATTCCTCGCCACGGATGACGTGAGTGATCTTCATGAGGTGGTCATCAACAACGTTGGCAAGGTGATAGGTCGGCAGGCCGTCTGATTTGACGAGCACGGGATCGTCATATCGTAAGTCATTGTGGTTCACTTGAGTTTGCAGGTTGAGTTTGCCATGCAAAAGATCATGAAACTCAGGGTATTCAACGGGCGTCTTAAAACGGATTGTAAAAGACTCAGAGTGTGCGCGCTCGTTACTTTCCTCGGCAGTAAGATGCGCACACTTACGGTCGTACGAAGCCATAGATGGTGGGTGCAGCTTTTGGGCCGATGCCTTGAGTTTGTCAAGCCTGTCCTTTGAACAAAAGCAGCGATAGGCATAACCAGAGTTAATGAGTTGTTCGGCGTACTGTGCGTAAGTTGCGGCACGTTCGGATTGTCTGTAAGGACCATAAGGACCACCTACAGTGGGACCTTCATCCCAAACCAGGCCGGCCCATTTCAGCGACTCGTAAATGTTTTCCTCGGCGCCTTTAACAAGTCGGTTCTATCCAAAAGATGGTTAGAAAGCAAAGCATGATAACATATGGTTGAACTTTTCTTACCTGATCTGTGTCTTCTAGTCTTAGCAGAAACTCACCGCCTGTGCTCTTCGCTAGCAAGTAGTTGTACAATGCAGTTCGCAGCGAGCCAATATGAATGAGACCAGTTGGCGATGGCGCAAACCGCGTCCGCGCTGGCGGTTCAGGAGCATTCTCACGCACATGATTATGGCTGCAGGAGCTATCAAGCTTGTGATCGTACTTCTTCTGCTGCAAGCTGAACAAAGTCTTGCCTGATTTCAGGGAAAACTTTGTGGAGTAAGGAGAGCAGCTGTTGGTGCGCAACAACGTAGGTTGAGCACGAAAAACGCGCCTGGATATCGAGCTCAGCAGCATGACTGTCTGTTGCTAGAAAGAAAAAAAAGGAGTGATTTTGAAACTGAAACGAGAGCAGGTGCGCTGGGACTGGTTCCGTGATTTGCGGATTTCTTTTAGACGATGATCAAATTCTGGCATCTCAAGAGACCTAACCCATTTTTAAACTCAACGGGAAGTTTTTTTTTTTTTTTTTTTAAAAAAAAAAGCTTCGAGCGACGTCGAAGACTTTTGAATTTTTTTAACTGAAAAACTTTTTTTTTTTAACCTCTCCAACGACAATCACCAACGACAACCACATCATCTTTTTTTTTTTTTTTACGGATTTTTTCTTATTTAACGAACATTATACATTATGGCTTACTCAAACAACAATAACAGCGGAAACTACTCCAGCCACATGAACATGTACCATCACCAGCAACATCAGCACCAGCAGCAACAGCACCAACAGCACTCACAACAACATACGCAGCAGCAGAACAATGTTCTCTCGCCCAACATGCGTTCTGACACTAATATGAACCCAGCTTCTCTTCGATGTATGTGTGCAAAACAAAGAATTTCCGGTTACCGCTATAGGCTTTTTTCAAAAATAAAAAAAGAAAATGCTGGGGGTTACTAGATTCTATTTTGTAAAAAAAAAAAAAAAAAGACTGAGCAGCTAACCTTTAATTTTCAGTATCACTCACAAGGGCCCGGTTTAATGCATCACGATCATTTGACCTCGAGGACGATATGGAGTTTTGTCCTATTCTAAGTGACGAAGAGGTAAGTACAATAACTACTAGCTGGCCTTAAAGGCTGGTGTGGAAACGCCCTAAACAACTTTTGCCTAACCGTACCTTCTTTCTTTTTCCTTCTTCTTCTTTTTTTTCTTTTCTTTTAGGTTAAATTGTACCATACCAACGACCAGCAGCTCTATATGCGCTATGGTGCGGCGGCGGCGGCCTCTTCAACTTCGATCAACTCAACATCATCTCCAAGTGTTGCGACCAAGCTGCGCATTCTTGACATTGTTGACCCTGCTACCGGTGCTAAGATCTCTCCCATCCTGCGCAACGCGTCCCCCGCGATCGCTGGCGGCGCGGCGTCTGCTTACACTAGCGGCAGAGTGTGGTAAAGGCAACGGCAACAGAACGACAAAAAAAAAGAAGAAAAAAAAAAGGAACGAAATCCGACTGTTGATAGATGATTTATTATAAATGCTTTTTATTACTCTTTAGTATACTTTTTTGTTACTTGTTTTTACTTCGACGTTCTCAGTTCAGTTATGGTTTTTTTTTCTTTCCCTATTTATTTTTGTTTTTTGAATATTTCGTTGATTCAGCATTAATGATTTCCACCTCGATCTTTTTTTTTCCAACCCTTTTCTGATTCGGTTTAACCTGTTTTTACCAAAAAAAAAAAATACATTTAAATAATGAGACGACCTGATTGACCCTGTTTGTATTTTCGACGCTTTCTTGTATTTTTTTTTCCTAATTTTTTTGTTCGACTTTCCAGCTACTGCCTATTCCAAAGCTCCGTTTTTTTTTTTGTTTAACTTTTTTGTTTTATATAAGTTTTTAGTAGAGAGAGAAATGATTTTTTATTTGTTTTTATTTTGAATTGTGAATATTTGATTTATTTATCCATTAATATACTGTGGTTGTTGAAAAAATATGTTTAAGTTTTGACTGCAATTTTTTTTTTGGTAAATTTAAAATCAAGATACCTCGAGACAAAAATTAAAAAAAAAGTGAATGTTTTTACTGACAATCTTTATTGGCTGGGGCCGATTCTGCATCCACCCGTAGAAATTTTCATCACTACTTAAATCCTGCTATTTTAAAAACAAAAAAGGAATTTAAAAGAAAGATGGGTGTACTCATGGAAAAAAAAAACCGTTTAATTCCTTTTTTTTTAATCGGTTTTGATTTGCAGTGTTGCAGTAAACGCACGGCTAGAAACGGGCAGCATCGTCCGTAAGAAAGGAAAAAAAAAAGGGGATATCCCCAATACACACAAAAGAAAAAAAAAAAAAAACAGAGGTAGAAGTCATAAGGAACTTGGTGAGTTGATCTATGAATGCAAACGAACATCAACTGAAACAATTCAGCATGCAGAAAAAATGCAATTTTGAATTTTTCAACAGCCAAAAAAAAAAAAAAAGGAATGAAAAACGATTAGGGTTGAATGTAAAGGCAAGACGACAGTGATGCACAGGGCAGTAATTTTTGATACCCGTTTTTTTTTTTTGTTTTTATTCAAAAAATGTTTTTATCTGGAGAGGGTTGTAAAAGAAGATATACACAGTGTAGGTTTTGTTTAGTTGTCATAAGTATAACTTCAACGGGCATTCACAAGATGCGAAAAAAAAAAAAAATCACAAAAACGGCCCAAACCATTCTGCTCCAATCAAAAAATTGCAACTTATTTGTTTCCAACAAAGCAAAACAATTATAATTTTTTGAGCAGTAATTTCCCTTTTTCTCTTTCATCGATTTATGGTAAACAAACAGATCTTTTTTTTCTATCATGCTAATTACATAGAATATTGTTTTTTAATGGTTTTTTTTTTTAAATCACAAAGAATTGTGATCCATGATCTTGATCCAAACCGTTTTTTTTTTTTGGGTTTTCTATGTCATCCGCCCCTCCAATAATAACAAAACCCAAAAAAAAAGCATTACCCGTTGATGTGGCACACGATAAAGGAAGATTTTAAGATACATCAGCATTTAGGGTATGAAAACAACTCATGATAAAAGTATACAAATACTCTTGTCTTGGGAACAACAAGGTCAAAACACCATATTCTTATCAGAAGCAAAAAATGATGCTCTTTTGAATTGTATAATTAATTTTTTCTTGTTAATTACATTAAATTTACACACACAAAAACAAGACAGAGAAAAGACTACTCGACGGTAGTAGCTACATACAGTTTTCTATAGTTTTTTTGTCTGCTCTTTTCTATCTTCAACCTGTTTTTTTTTTCTCTCTCTTCATGCTGCATGCCAAATGCTGGCCATCAATTTGTATACTCTTCAACAAGATCCAAAAATTGAAACCTCTACTTTATCGAAATCACAAACATTAACCATACACAACATGCTTCCTAATCAAAATCAACAATGCTGAAAAAAAAAAAAGAAGAAACAAAGTAAATTCATGTTTATTTTCACAAACAACAATGACAAACTTATGCTCATTTTTTTCCTATCTGTATATTGAATAATTTACGCCCTATGGTGTGTCTTTTTCTAGTTTTTTTCTTGTCCTGGATTATAAGTAGCTGGCCAAATCTCATTCTTGAGAATCCATTTGTATAAACTATTCACAGTCATTAAAACAATCAAGACTTCTTTTTTTTTTTCACAAATCTCTTTCAAATAATCTCTTTTTTTCCAAAATTTATTTCTTCTTCTCCATTTCTTTATGAAGCTTTCTACTACTTTTTACACTATTGCCGTTGGCACGTCTTTGGTATTGGCCGCTCCTAATGCCATTACTCGACCCGCTGTTGGCCAGTCCTTTAACCTGACGGCGACGCATGATCGTCCTACAGCCGAAGAGTTTGTCGTGACCTGGACGCCTGCGCCCAATAATGAAATCCCCCGCGTCCACTTGTTTTTGCGCGAGGGAGGCGCTGGAAACCTCCAAAACGTGGCGCCACTTGCGGTTAACGTGCCCAATACTGGCAGTTTTGTGTGGAATACGGCGCCGTTTGTGAATATGAAGCAGGTGCCGTCGAGCCCGGAAAAGGTGAATGAAGACACTAATTATCAGGTGGACTGGAGAAAGATTGCCACGAGCAGTGCATACTCGCTTGAGATTGTGCCGGCGGTGGATTATAGTGCAATTCCGACTGAGGCTGAGAGAATCACGGCAGCGGCCACTGCGCGCGACAATACCAATTACTCGCCGTACTTTACGGTTTTGGTCCATGATAATGAGCACAGTTTTAAGTGGGATAGTGTATACACTACCACTAATAGCATTGCTCAAGCTGACGCCGACCGGGCCGCTGCTGAGCAGGCTGCTAAAGAGGCCGTTGAATTAACCACGCAACTGGGCAGTATAGTTAATAACTCTAGTATGACTATAACTGCTACCGGAAGCCGTATCAGCAGTACTAGCGCTATTACTAGTGAAGCTACTTCTAGTACCCATGCTTCAACGACTTCAACTGCAGCACACACTTCATCTATCACTGGCTCGGTTACAACTGCTGCAGCAACCGCCACTGCTACTTCTGGTACCCTTGTGGTCCAGCCTGTACTCACCTGGACAGGGCTTGTTGCTGCATTTGGGTTGATTTTCTGTTGCAACTTTTAATAAGAAAAAAAATTGGGAATTTTTTTTTGGTCCTGGTGGATTGTCTTTTAGCCCTAAAGCCCTTAAGGATTTTAGTATCTGCCTTTTTTCTTTTTATTCTCCTTTTTTTAGTGGTTGTGTGTTTGTGATTTAATTTTTGTTCTTTTTTTCAAAACTTTTTAATACTTTAATAATTATTTTTTAATCTTTAAATTTTTTTTGTAAATTTTTACAATATGGTTTCCCGTTTTCAAAGATTCTATTTTATCAACATCTACAGTGCAATTCTCTGTGAAAACTACTCTCACCTTTAAAAATTTGGTAGTAACTTCTTGAGTCTGCTCATTTTCTATGCCTTACAACTGCTCCAAAATCTACCTTGCTTGAACTAAATAAATATCTTGAACATTACAAGTGTCAAACACGAATTACACAAAAAAACATGAAATCAAAATAAGGAAAAAAAAAACATAAGACAAAAATTACAATTAAAAACAATAAATCACTAAAAACAATCACGCAAGAACGTACTCTTGATATTGATTGTCCGCTAACTGGGGTTCACAATTTGCTTGTTGTTCGTTCAGCTGTCTCTTCTTTTCAATGTCTGCCAGCCCAGAGCACTTGCCATTGTGAATGTGCTCTTCTACCCATTTCTCGTTACTGTCAAACTTTTCACCACACCCACTGCAGATACCAGGGACCCTGCTACGGTGCTCGCTCCTGGTGCCTGCAGGGTACAAAAAGTGTCGTGCTTTTAGATGTGTTTTGTATGTATCCCTTCTAGAAAAGCCTCCTGAAGGATGGCATGGTGACTTGTCATTGCAATCGTAAAACGGACACGAATAAGCCTTTTTGATTGCATGCTTCTTCATGTGTCTAGTCAAGTACCCCCTAAGTCTGAAGGACGAGGGGCAGTGAGGGCAGCTAAAAGGATGCTTACCCTTTTCGCTAGAATCTGAATGCTCGTAGTCGGGGATGAAACCTCCTTGCTTCATCGAAACCATTGGAGCAAACTGAGCCACGTATGGAATCAAAATAGGCTGATGTGCTTGAGAAGGGTGTTGAAGGCTATGAAAGTACTGCTGCAGTTGCTCCGATTGCTGAAGATGCTGCAGCTGTTGAAATTGTTGATAGTGCTGAAGTTGCTGCATGTGAGAAACATTGATTGCGACAGGCTGCCCTAAAGAAGTATACTGCTGCTGTAAGTTGATTTCTGGAACGCTTGGGACAGGCTGCATTGGGCCTGGCACGACAAATTCCAAAGTCTGTTGAGCTTCGTAGTTGCTAACGTTGGGCTCAGGCATGATGGACTTTCCCCATTGGTAAGGATCAAGCTGCTCAACGTATGGTTCAACGCCAATGTTAGTAACGTTCGGGGATCCATTATTGGATAAAATCGAAACAGAATCATTTGCAAAAATCTGTCCGCTGCTACTAATAGGGTCACTGGGGAGGTAGTTGGTGCTTTCCTCAGGCGAAGAAGAATAGGCATGTCTCAAACTAGAGTCATCCATATCAGGGGGTGAGAAAGCGTAATCCGAGCTGGCAGTAACAACTGATTCATCATGGGAAAGCTGTCTAGAGCGATCCACCAGAGGCTGGTTGCCGAGAACAGGCAAAGACTGCTGGGTCGAGTAGGCAAGCTGCTCAGGCACAGGTTCAAAAGGAAGCGTTTGGTAAAAGGTGTTGGGATCGGCAATGGCAAAGGAAGGCGAGCTCGAGACGATATTTGGCAACATTGCTTGGGTAGTATCGAGATATACGGGCTGTTGTTGTTCCTTGGCATTCCAAGGTAGCCCAGTATTAGGGTTGACATTTTGAAAGAAAGCAAAGTTCGGGTCGGTTGCACAGGCCTTGACAAGCTTGCTGGTGGGTTTAATGTTGTCGTACTTGATAGAAGGGAATATCGATGTTGCGTTTTTCTTTGAGTCATTTTTGGCGGTATTCTTTGTTGACTTTACGGTACTCGAGTCTTTAGGAGATGATTGTGACGATCGTGCTGAAAAGAGACCCTTGCTAGCTGCAGTGAATTTGGTAATTATCGAACCCGGGATGAATAAGAAAATGAGGGTGATGGCAGTGAAAGACACAAATTTTAACGCCGACATTAAGAGCGAGTCGCCGGAGGCGGGTGCAGTAATATTTCGAAGAAAAGAGAGCTCGCTTGATATCGCAGACATGCTGAAGTCGTGAGTTATTAATTATTGTACTGTGGGTGTTGAATGTAGTATAAAATATTTTTTTTAGTCGAATGTAACTGTGTATTAAGATGTAATAAAAAAACAGACAAAAAAAAAAAACCTGCTACAGGCCTTGGGATTGCGGAGTGTGATAAAAATAAGGGGGAAAGGGGAGAGAACGTTTTTTTTTTTTGAAGACCTGATAACGAAGGAATGATGGCGGAGGTTGAAGTGGTGAACAATGTTAAAGAAAGTCAAAGGGAAGAAGAAGAGAAGAAAAAGAAAGATGGAAAGAAAAGAAAGAAAAAAAAAAAAGAGAAAATGCAAAAATAAAAAAAATTAAAAAATTAATAGAAAATAAACACTAATAATAATTATAACACAACAGAAGAAAAGTGATGTAAAGAAAGTAGAAAATAACATTTTTTTTTTTTGTTTTTTTTTAATTTTCTGTTTGACGCAACATTGCCACTGTTGCTCAAATTTTAACTTTAACTAATTCGGGCTGGTACATAATCGCACATGCGCAAATAAAATTGTGAAATTAGCATGGATACAAGGTGTATGTGTGTAATCTTTTTTTTTTTTTTTTTTTTTTTTTTTTTTTTTTTTTTTTTTTTTTTTT
>JAKVQX010000150.1:0-29824 GCA_030463015.1 Geotrichum citri-aurantii
GCTTTTCCTTTCTCCAAATCTACGGCCACTGTGTTCAAAAGGGTTTCATTCTAAAGTTTTTGCTCTGAGCAAGTTTTTAAATAAAGTGAGACAATTGCTTTTTTAGAATTTTCTCTTCTATTTCGTTACTCTGGTCGATGCTCTGATTCTTCCTCATGACGATCGGATGGCTTTTATTTTTTTATGTCTTCGGTGGGCTCACATTTATACCACTTGTGGTGCTGGCTTTTTTTGTTGTTCTTTATTGGATTCTACCACGCACTGCTATCGTTAAGGACGAGTCAATTGACTTCATCGAGGAAGCTAAACCTGTAACAAAGAACTTAGTTCAAGAGGATTCTGAATCATCAACGACATCGGAGCACAGAAAAAAGCGAAATCTCTCAAATGCATCTGCTACGTCTAGTGAATTGAAAAACGAAACTCTTCTTTCAATCGAGAAAGAAACTGAGACTGGTGTTAACGCTTACATGTCTGGTTGGCTCACAATCTCCAGAGAATATTTTTCATACCCCGCTGGAACTAAGACTGCCCTTGCAACGGTCGAGCCTGAAGTTCAAAGCCAGAAAAGTGCATATTCAAACCTGCTCAATATTCTAAGCAATGGTTCAACTAGCAAGAAAAAACCAACCATTGAGCAGTCCGATGATTCATCCAAACTGACGTCGAAAAAATCTAAAGCTGTGAAATATTTTGTTGTCTTAAAACATGGCAACCTGTTCTTGTACAATAATGCTCAAGAGCTTGATGTCAAGCATGCCATTGTTATCGCAAACTATGTTGTGACCATCTGGCCTCCTAACCTCAAAGACGGCGAGCTTTTTAGCAAGCGCCACGCCATTTGCCTTGCAAAAAAGCCTGCCGCTTCAGAGACACTAGACCTTGAGATGGCCGAACTGATGTCCAATCCCAATATTCCACCCAAGAACTCATACTTTTTATACTCTGATACAATGTACGAGAAGGAAGATTTTTACTTTGCATTAGTTAGAGCATCAAAAAAGTACAAGATCCAATCGCCACCTGCAGATTCCAGCTATAGCGAAAGGTCATCACTTTTCAATCCAGTGTATATGGCTCATCCTTCTCACTTCAAAACTTCTGAAATGATGGACTTGATTCAAACATTGCATTCAACCGACGCCAATATCCAAACCAGATGGCTCAACGCCATCTTGGGCCGGATATTTCTTTCTGCAAAGGGAACTTCTGCGTTTGAAAACTTTTTCAAAAACAAGATTATTAAAAAGCTTTCCAGGAGCAAAAAGTCATCTTTTCTATCTGAGATCAAGGTCACCAAAATTTTGCCGGGCACATCTATTCCCTTTTTCACTAATCCCAAATTACTAGAGTTAACCCCTGAAGGAAAGCTCAGTGTCGATGTTGACATGGAATACGCTGGGGGTTTTGCCATTGAAGTTGCCACTAAAGTTTTAATTAACTTGGGTTCAAGATTCAAAACCAGAGAGGTACCTATTGTTTTACTGATCAAGCTGCAAAGGCTTGAGGGCAAGCTTGTATTCAAAATGAAGCCTCCACCATCAAATCGGTTATGGTACACGTTTGAAAGCGCACCTAAGGTAAGTGGTCTTTATTTGATTTCAGTCTATCAGCAACAACTAACTTTTTTACAGATTTCACTTCGTGTGGAACCAATCGTCAGCAGCCGTCAGATTACGAACTCAGTAATCACGAACGCAATTGAAAAAAAAATTCGCGAAGCTGTAAGTGATACAGGAACTGTTTTACCTAATTTAATTCTAACTCATTTCTAGGTAAACGAATCTTTAGTCGCGCCTTTTTACGAAGACTTTGCATTATTCAATACTGTAAAAGAGTTTTTCCGGGGAGGTCTATGGGATTCTTCTGTACAATTACAGAATCCGGCAGGTCTGGATCCTGAGCCTGTTATGAACGATACGGCTTCAGAAGAGACTGTGGTTGAAACTGTTATTCAGCCAAAGGTTAAAGAAAAGCCTAATGAAACGAAAAGTAGTCGGTCTTCGTTACGCCACAGGAAATCTACACCTGAACTGAGATCATCACAAAGCAATATTGAGATTGATGAAAGCTTCAGTATCCCACCACTTAAACCTAATATGCCTAGACGTGGCATGCATAAGCACAAGTCATCTGACTCGCTCAGAACTGGATTTACTGATTCTCCCTTTGCTGATACCAGCAACGATCTTATTGATGGAACCAGCTCGAAGCAATCGATTTCAAATTCCGTTAAGAAATGGGGAAGTTGGTATTTTAAAAACTCAAATGAAGGCACTGATTTGAAGCGAAGAACTTCGAATGGTTCTGATGTTCTCAAGAGCGGGCAATCCTCTACTCAACAGAAAGCACAGATGACAAAAACGACCAAACCTGTGCCTCAAACATCTTCTGCTTTGCCACTCAAAAAGCGTAACTCCCTAAAAAACTCTAGTGTTAGTTCTAGTAACGGAAAACCTGTTAGCGCTCCTGCTCCACACCGCTTTCCTCCTGAGCTGTTAAACGCTATCCGCAATGATGAGGTTCCACCTACGCCTAGTCAGACTCACAAAATTAAAATTTCACAAAGCATGCATGACATCAGCAGCCCTACAGCTGAGTTGCCTGCAAGATTGGTCCCTTCTAATCAATCAGACAAAAAGATCAGCAACAGTCCTAAGTCAAATTCAAATAACGGCTTGACAGACGACTCTTCCCCTTCTGTGCCTACTGATGTCAACTTAAACGGTGAACAAACTAGCGCTATTTTGGATACGTTTAAGTTTCCGTCCTTGGATCACACTCCTGCTGAATTGTCTGATAACGACAATTTGTCGAATAGAAACGGTCTTGAGTTTCATGAGGACAGTAATGGGTCTTCATTTTCTGTCCCTCTTCTAGCGCCTCCGCCTCCTATGAGAGAAAGAACTTTGGCCAAACGTGGGAGCAACGATAATTTGAGAAAAGACAACTCCAGATTTAGTTCAACGTCATTTGGAACCGACGGTACTGTGGATAACTCAATTATTACGAAGCCTCCACCTGTTTCTACTGCTGTGCCATACACTTTGGAAAAGAACAATTTGGGCGATCTGGACAAGTTTCTTATGGAAACTACTGCTAAGTTTGAAGCTAAATTTGAGACTTCTCACCTTTTTGAAAGCAAGGAATTCATTAGGGATGGTAAGCCTTTAACAAAGGCTGCAACCAGTAGTGGTAGAGATCTCAAAAATCCAATTAAGCCAATCAGGAGCGTTAACACAAATATCGATCACAAACTGCAGTCGTCTCAAAAACAGCAACAACCGACACAGCCAATTCAGAGACAACCTTCACAGGTCCATCAGCCTATGGAAGAACAGCCGATCATGTCTTACCGCAAAATGAAGCCAAAGAAAAGCCAAGGTTTCAAGTTCTTTGGGTCATAGGACGAAAACAAGTATTAATTGGAGAAAAAAAATTGAATGTATAAAATAATGTTATCTGTGAGTTTGCGTTTTAAAAAAAAATTGAAAAAAGTTTACAACCTAAAGAAAATGAAAGATTAATTTTTGAACTTGATGTTTACACGTTTCACAAAAGATTCTAACCCCCAATCTTAGTCGCTTTGTCATTTCTTGCAACTCGACTACACAGTCTTAAATCTTGCAGTGTGAGTACTATTTAGTCGCTGGTCATTTAATCTTCATAATTTTGAACTCAAAAACTCCAACTTTGTTCGGTTTTTGTTTTTATAATAATTAGTTTTCTAAATTTACGGAAGCTTTTTTTTTTGTTTTTTGCTATGAACAAATGTTTTACATTTGCACAAATTCAGGTGCCGTCGAAAAGAAATTGAGTAGAATTGTGAAATATGCATTTCTCGGCTAAGTGGGTTAGTTATTGTCAATTTAGTATTTATCTATACATGTATGTAATTTTTAAATAACTTGTAGCACTAAACTGGTGAGAATTAACAGTAAATTACATTGCACATACCTGCATATTTAAAATTTAAAGGTTTTTAATGGGTTTTTTTTTTTTTCTTGTATTACACTCATGTTAAAACTTTTTATTTAAGTCTAAATGCTATCAAATTGTTTTAAGAAAATAATAAATTCAAGGAGTCTCACTGATTTTTTTTAAAGAAAGACACAATGGATTTCTGAGTTTTGTCCTTGGAAGATGCAATGGGTTTCTTATTTACTTTGGTTGTGTGTGTGATTTTTGGTTTTATCAGGTTAGTAGGGGTTAAAGAAATATGACTTGGTGTTCCGGCAGATGATCGAGAAGTTTTTAAGCTCTTAGTTGTAGTCATTTTCGAAACAGCATCAGAACTATTAGTAGTAGAAGTAGTGTCATTATTAGCGTTTGTAGTAGTAGTAGTAGTAGTAGCAGCAGTAGCAGTTTTTGTGTTTAGAACGCTAAACATGGTTTTGATGCTTCTGCGTGTTGAAAAGTCAGACAGGTACGCTGAGTCCATTTTCAGCTTTTGCTGCTTCAATTGTTGGTTTTCCGAGCCTCTTTCGGGATCCATACGTAGAATCTGTCGAACTTTTTCATTATTTGTTAAAAACTCGTTTGGAACTGTAAAGTCAGCAAATATAGGGCAGTGATCAGAGCCGAGAAGGTTTGGCAAAATGTTTGCTTTGCTGCAATAGATGGAAAGGTTTGGAGAAGCCAGAATATAATCTATCCGATGGCCTATTTGAAAAAAGAAAAAAAAAAACAAGCAGTTAGAAATGTATGTAAATTTGGAACGAAAAATTGCAGTCAACTTACCTTGATTTGTTTCGCGCGCCTTGCTCCTCAGTTCCCAGCCTATATTCTGTTGTTAGTCTATCACGCTCAAAAAAGTTGAAATGTTTTTCAGAAAAAAAAAACTCACAAGTGTACAAATCTAGGCGCTGAGGGTTTTTCTCCCTGCAAACGTCGTGTAGCAGAACAGAACTTGTCTGGTCATTCATAAAATTTTTAATGTTTGGTGATAGCCACCGGTGCATCATGCTGCGTTGCGCCGTTGATTGCCTCCAGCTAGTAACTGCCTTTGTGTACTTCTTTTCAAAATTTTCGATGCTCTGCACTTGACGCAGCTTTCGTTGGTACCCCCGGCCCAAGACCTGTTCAAGCCCATCGCAAGTGTCATAGACCTCGCGTGCAATGTTCAAATCGCCCATCACAATAACTTGTCTGCCCATCTCCGTCAGCTGTCTAACCCGCTGGTCCAGCAGCTTGAAGTAATTGTTGCGGAATTCTTCTTTGTTTCCCAACGAGTTTGCTGGACAATAGAGACCCAGAACGACGCAGAATCCTAAATCAACAACTACGCTTCTACCCTCTGAGTCTATTTCTTTGCCTAGTAAAGGTTTCGTGTTTATCGGATATCCGCCTATACATCGGTATGGAAAACTTTCCTGAATCTTGAAAAGTTCCATATCTTCTTTTTCGAGCTGCTGATAGTTTAAACCCGGGTGGTCCTTGCAATCCAGCCAACCTGAGAGTCCGTCTTCGGCGTGGAAAACGCTAATTCTGTCTCGTACATAGATCGCAACGCCACTGTATCCCTTTTTGAAATGCGGAAAGCTATGAAAGCCCCGAAAACCAGGCACCACTGCAAGATTATAGGGTAGGTCCTTTTGCTGAATACGCACTTCCTGAAAACAAATAACGTCTGCGTCAAGCCGTTCGAATACGGCTTGTAGTGTTTTGGTCTCGGACCATGGATCAAAGTTAAACAAATTTCGCAGCCCGCACACGTTGAAAGAAACAAAGCGGACAGTTTCTGGGGTGGTCTTGGAAGGGATTATTTGGTTTGTCATTGATTAGATAGGGTTGTTTTGGGCGCGCATGGTAGGTTTTACAAGGAAGTTAAATTGGAGAGGTATGATGGTATGGAAACCTATAATGCTGTTGGGAATGATTAAATCGGAGGTATGGCTCAGCAGTTTTAAGAAAGACAAAAAGAAATTTAAAAACAAAAAAATTAAATTTTTGAAAAATTAAAAAAATTGAAAATATTGAAATAAAACCCAAAAAAAATACTAAAATTTTTCAAAAAAAATAGAAATATAAAGACAGTGCTTAGGTTTGAACGGGTTTAGAAATCAGTTGAGAAACCAGTAGGTTGAAAAATTCAAATTTTTCTGTATCTGACAACACTGTACTTCTACAAACAATATGCTGGTGAGAAAAATCATTAAAAATAGTGTATGAAGATGGTTTGAAAAAAGTTCAAAAGTGAAGGTGTGGGGCACAATTAAAGCCATTGGTTCTACAAAAAATTAAGATAAATGAAAGAACACTTGGTTAGAACTTGACAGGTCTTAAAAAAAGCGCGCGCGCTGCTGGCCGTAGAGGTGGCGAAAAAAATAAAAAAAAAATTAAAAAACATACCTTATCCCATTGGGGATCCTGAATGAAGGAGCAGAGCACCTTCGAGCCGGTCTGTAGCAACGGGTGGCCTGCAACGATCTGCAGAAACTTTTCGAGACCTTCTCTGCGATGCTCAATGACCTCATCCGAAAAGCGGTTGGTGAAGACCTTGCCTGGCAGCGAGGGTATCGTCACCCTAGTTGTTTCGCGCTCAAGGATGTCGCGAAAGTACTCAAAGTCGCTGTACCGCCGTCTAACAGACGATTGTTTTAGCTTGAAGGCCGGAATGTTGGTTCGGCAGATGATTTCGTAGTCGGTAAACATTTTTCTTGAGTAGCCATGGGTCTGCGGGTTTCTCACTTCAATCTCTAAAAAGTTCTCGGGGACACCGTAAATCTCGTCAAACGTTTGCTGCTTAATCTGTGGGCGCGCCTCAAAGCTCTTATTGACTTTGTGACTGCTAGATTCAGGCATTGATGCAAATGGACGAGCTGACGGTGGTGATTGCATGGTAGATGTCTTGTGGGCGTGATGCTCGAGTGTTTGATTGGTTTTTTGGAGGGAGGTGAGCACGAGGCCAAAGTGGTTTCATCTCGAATTATGCTGTGTAAGAATTGTCTTATCATGACAATCTTTAGCACTTGAAATTTGGATCTTTTTCAATTCTGTTTAAGCATAAAATTTTATGTATTATTTTTTATTATTATGAATGTCATGCACAACCCTGAAGCGGCTAGACTTTCACGTGAGACCAAATAAACCATAGGCCAGAGTTTATGTGTGCTTCAAGCATGAAAACTGACAAAAGTGTAGAAACTTGGAAAAACAAAAGTATTCAGGCATAAAAGGAAATGAACTATGAGCGTGTGCGCTCATGCCTACAAATCACTTATGTTTCTGTGTCTGTGTTATTATTGTTATCTCTTGTTTTTTCTTTTATCGTGTGTTTTTAACTAGTCTCTATACCAACAGATTGTATATATATTTGATCAGATACTTTTTGAATGGTGAAGAGATGCAGATCTTAGTCTTTTGTTTCAACGGTATTTCTTTTTTTTTTTTTGTCTCATTTTAGACAAGCTAAATAACAACTCTATTATGAGAAATTGAACTTTGATCATTGGCGCTGTCAAAACAGCTCAGAATAAGTATTAACCTAACAATAAAAAAAAACAAATCAACTAAAAAATAATACTATTTACACAATTCTATTTACAAAACATAACATAAAACAAAACACAAACAAACATGTTACGTAGTCATCAATCAAATGGACACAGGCTTCTAATTAGAACACAGACGAATAATTAGTTCCCAGGTGCCAAACATAATAATGCTATTAGGCACCGTTCTGAGTAGGTGTGGTGTGAGGCCGCTGTACATGGATATAAATCCCTCTTCCTTAATGACGGTTTTAAAACAGTTGACAAGACCATTATACTTGGGCTTACCGTTCTCTTGCGGCGCCTGTCTTAGTCTCGTCCGGACAACTTCATGCGGGTACGAGATGAGCGATGCTAAAAATTTTGCCGCACCCGCTGCACCCGACGTGGCGCACCAAGACATGACAGCATCAAACTGAGTGGGTTGTGCACCACTCAGAGCTCTCTTCTGCTCTTTCGATCTGATAAATGACTTCATCCGCTCGTAGAGAACCCACTGGATGGAGCTCTCAGCCACTCCAAGATAGGAGGCTGACAAGCCCTTGTAAAGACCTGGAACGCCCTCTTTCTGAAATACTTGCTTTATGCAGTCCCAACTATTCTTGTACTGCCGTGATCCGTTGGATGCTTTGTCAAGCTGTAGTCGTGTTTTCACAAGCCAAATGGGGTTGGTAGCCGTTGAAGTAGCAATGCCCGCGCATGCAGCAGCGGCGAGATGAACTTTAGTTGACTCTTGATTGTTGTTAAAGTTGGAGGCAAAAAAGTCCTTGCCGATACCGTAGGTGAAGAAGTTTATAGACCTTGCGGGGATGACGCCGACGAGATTAGGGCCCAGACCCTTAAACAGAGCCCGGGGACCTTCGACCTTGTATACATTGACAATGATTCCAACTGTATCAGAGATGTGTGCGCCCGCTTTCCGCAGAATCGATGCATTGCCACTCGCTGATTTGACGTACTGATTTGTGTAAATATCGCTCTGGAGTCTGGTTTTGATGACATCAAGCGGACAAGTAAACAATGCGCCAGCCATACCACCGGCACCACCGGCAACAAAATGAAGCCACGGCGCAACATTTGCCTTTTCGTTGACTTTTCCCTTTAAAGATCCGGATGTAGGTTTGATGGTGGGCACAACAGAAGTATGATCCTCATCGCTTCCAAAATCGTCAATGCCGTAGTTAACCTTTGCCTTGCTCTCCACCTCAGGCAGAACATTGTTCTGATAGTTTATGTTACTGCCGCTCATCACCGTTTGAAAATGAAGAGATGTTCGTTATAGAAGAGGGTTGAAATGCTGGACGGGTTCGTAATTGTTGGAGAATAAAAAAAAACAGTGCTGGGAGTGTCAAGAGACAAGAAAAATTTAAGGATTTTTCAGAAAATTTTATAAAAAAGTATTAGGTAAGAATCGATGAAGCTGGGAGAGAAGTCTAAATAAAAAATAAAGAAATAAAAAAAATTAAAACAAAATTAACAAAATTAATAAAATTAACAAAAATTTAAAAGACAAGGAATGGCCTTACTGATGAGCAAACAGCTCTATTGATTGATTGAAACAAAAACACCCTGAAACCCCTTCTTGCACCCTTAGCGCATGATGGCGCTGAAACACAATCCTCATATCTACAAAACACACTTTTTCGTTCGAATACATTGACAATACATAATACATACAATCGCTTAAATGTAGGTCTCGTAAGGAATAGGGGTGAAGGTCTCGGGGATGTTGGAGGCAACAGCAACAACACGCTCCTCTCTGGGCTTGACGGGTTGTCTCTTGAGCTGGACGGTCTCACCCTTGGCCTTAGCGGCAGCCTTAAGCTGAGCGTTGGTCTTGACACGGTTCAAAAACTCCTGTCTGCACTTGGAGTGCTTAACGTGCTCGACACGGAGGTTGATACGCTTCTCAAGGTATCTGTTACCAACAACCTTCTGGACAATGACACCGACAGAAGACTTGGTAACGTTGTAGACAATACCGGTCTTACCGTGGTAGAACTTGTGGGGCATACCCTTCTGGATAGAACCGTTGGCCTTGATGTCAACGATATCACCAACCTTGTAAATCTTCAGGTAGGTGGAAAGGGGAATGATACCATGCTTCTTGAAGTCACGCGAGAAAGCGTAACGAGTACCAGATCTGTAACCGCGGCTATTTGTTTTGTTTTGTTAGAATATGTTCATGATAGCACTAGATCCGTTCGCCAATGGGAGAAATATCAAACTACTGGTGGAGGTCGCGGAGGTATGTCGATGGCAACATCAGAAAATTTTCAGTCGTAGTCATGCCTAGTGAAATCACCGCCAAATTATTTTTTTTTTGCCCAAAAATTCGATCAAACCCACGCCTTTCGTCTACTTAACGGGGTCTCTTTCTTTGCCTCTCTGCCTAACGTCGAACTCCAAACAACATCAAATCTCTCCCATGAACTGATCTAAGACGAACTTCGCTAGTTCTGACAAAAAATCAACAGACTGCACTTACCTCTTACCCATTTTTTACTGTTGAACTTACTTAACTGTTTATAGGAAACGGTGATAGTTAAATTGTCAAGGTAACATCAATTTTTTCCAAAACGACAAAAGTCTTTTTTTTCTCAGAAAAAAAGTCGACTCTTATTTTCCTATTTGGGAAGGTTATTTGAGGTGACTTTTTTAGGGCTGCGCCCTACTCTTTAAATAAGCAGAGCTATGTAAGTTATCATTCACGTGATATATAGGATTTACAACAACTAACTTAAAACTTGATATATGGAAAATAAAGTTTTCAATCTCTTGAGCCAAAAGAAAAAAGTGGCGCTTACCTTTAAACCCCGTGGTTCTTCATTTCAACCCCAAGGGGTATTTTTTGTTATTATTGGTGTTTTTATTTCTTCATTTTTTAAAAGGATAGAGGAAAGGGTAAAGAAACAAAAAAAGTTGAAGGTAAATGCGGAATTATGTCAACGACACACCCACCAAAAATGACCGTTAACTACAAGAATGCTGACCTTTAATATTTGAACTGCAAATTGTTCTCAATGTGCAACACTCTTTTTTTAACTCCAAGCAACCTAACTACACCGACATCACAATCAACTTATCCCCCATACCCCCTCTTTCTACGCTTCTTCCACTAAAATCAACCTCCATATCCACCAAATCCATTGTCAACAATCTTGCTCAAATTCGTAGATTAGTTTACATGACTAAATAGTTTACTCTTCGTCCTCAGCGGCCTCGTCACCACCAGCGGCAGCAGCGGCGTGCTTTCTCTTAACACGACCGGGGCGGCCACCACCGTAGGGAGAGGTGGCAGAGAAGTCAATGTGCTTCTGGGAGTCAAGACGGACAGTGAAAGAAGGAACGTTGACAATCTGCTTACCAACACGGATGTGTCTCTGCTTGATGAGAACACGGGCGTGGTGGACAGACTTGGCAAGACCAAGCTTGAAAACCTGGGTCTGGAGTCTTCTCTCCAAAAAGTCCTCAACACGGAGAGCAAGGACGTAATCGAGCTTCATCTTGTCCTCGGAAAGAACACCGATTCTGACAAGACGTCTGATAAGGGCGTTACCCTCGAAAAGACGCTTGGGGTCCTTCTCATCACGGGTCAAAAGATCACGAGCAGCACGTCTGATCTTGGAGAGCTGGAGACCAATTCTGTAGATTTCTCTCTTGTTTCTCAAACCGTACTCACCGGCAAGCTTAAGCTCGGCATCGAGACGGGAAAGATCGTAAGCCTGTCTGGGGACAGTGTAAGTCTTTGAGTATGTTCTAGGAGCGCCTGAAAACAACCTGTTAGCACTTTACAAATTTATCCCAAAATCAAGTCATCATTTTTGCTGAACAAAGTCGCTGACAGGAGCAATATAACAGTACCGTGGTGTTTAATATAGTCGCTGGTCAGTTCCCTTAACAGTGTCGATATAATTCTTGAACTCTTTTTGAAAAAAAATCAGACATGATAGCACTTACGAGGCATTGTGTTGGCAGACCGGTGCTGTAGACGATGGAGGTTCTCAAAAGTCTTTCAAGGGTATGAGTTTTTTATCAGAATTTTTTTTCTCAAAATCTCAGACCCAGAAAAAAATGTTCAAAAATTTTCACTGAGAAAGTACTGTGACTTTTAATTTCCCAAAACAGAAATAATTTTAAACACAATTCAAAAATAGCCCTAACACTAGGGCAAGGGTCGTGTTTTCGAATGTCTGGCTATCACTAAGGGTCTCAAAACTGTGTAGTTCTCTACTGTGTAGTTTTAGAGGCGGAAAAGATCACCACATCAGAAACAGCATCATGGAGTGCACGGGTAATAACTCCATTAGACCTCTTCCATCCAGTACATCTAATTTGATTAAGTCTCAGGTTGACCTCAATACTTTTTCCTCCTGTATCTTAGAAGTTGTAAAGAACAGTGTTGATGCACATGCCTCGCGTATTTCGATAACGGTAGACTTTAAACGGTTATATTTCGTCGTAGTCGATAATGGAGAAGGAATCACGCCAAATGATTTAGAGTTGACTGGGATATCAGGACATACATCTAAGTTTCACCTTGACAATGAAAATAGAACTTATGGATACCGAGGAGAGTCTTTGAACAGCATTTCTTCGCAAGCTACCGTCATTATTTTGTCGCGATCCCAAGCCTACAACGTAACCAAGTCAATAAGAATCAGCTATGGAGAAAGATTCAAATCTTATCTTTCAGCAGATGCAATGTCTAGTGCAGGGACATCAGTAACTTGTCAGGGATTGTTTTCTAATTTCCCTGTCAGGCAGAAGCAGGCACTTACTGTGTCTGACATGACCTTGATCGAGCAGTTAAAAAAGGGTTTATTCCCAATTGCTGTTGCATTTCCTGGTATCACGTTTTCTATGCATGGACCCAATAATAGCCGCACACTTTTCATACCCGGACTTAGGCCAGACTCAACCGTACCCCGGCATGTGGAGCTGCTTAGAGTAATACATAGCTTTGCAAGCATTATGACCTGGGATTGTGTGAGAGCCAAGTCCAAAAACACAACAGTAGCTGCCACTATCAGTCACAATCCTTCTTCGTTTCGAACTAGCCAGTACATAGGTATGAGTTACAATTTGTTCCGTAGTTCTAGTCTTTTGACGAGTTTATCGCTAACAAAGCATAGTGATTAACGGGTTCTTACTATCCGAAAACACGTTGTATAACAGCATAAATAAGATTTTTATGAAGTCCGGCTTTGGATGCTCAAATGGTTCAAAAGCAGTCGGGGGGTTTCCTGCATTTGTTATCGACATCAGGTACCCAGTCTCAGCAAAAAATTACATTCTTGATCCTCAAAGATGCATATACTCCAAAGAAGTATGTTATTGTTAATTTTTTGTTTAGATATTTTCAGTTCTAACAGTGTCAAGGATTTTGACTATATCGCCAACCTGATTTTTACCATTTGCAGAAAGTTTTTGACTTCCAATGATTATCGATTTGTGGAGGAACCTGAAAAAAGTCTAATGTCTCAGATAGATGAGCGTCAATTAACATCCCCACAAGCTGTTTCTGGTGATGCGTTTGTTTACTCAAATGCTAGGATCGCTTTTCATGATTCAGAAGAGCTACGAGGAAGATTAACACTGGTAGGTGAGCTCTAATTCACAAAACCCAATCTCATATTAACTAAGTACCAGAGTCAAAGCGTTGGTTTGGCAAAACCTTCAAACAAAAGATTATCTATAAGGCAAAATGATACGTCTGTAAGTTTTCAGCCTTGCCAAAAAAAAGACGCTCAATTTTCTAACGATTCCTCTTTAAATAGTGCAACTCATGCAATCTTCACCAAGTTGACACACCTTCTGCTTTAGGGCCTTTGGGGTCGGCGTTCTCTAGATTTTTCAAACAGCCAGTTTCCAATATTGTCACTGACTGCAAAATTTCTAAAAACAGTCTTGAGACTTGCCGGGTTATTTCACAGGTTGGAAATAAGTTCATATTTGTGGTCTGCCGGTCAGACTCAAACGACCACCTGGTTATCATAGACCAGCACGCTGCTGACGAACGAATTAAACTGGAGCACTTTTTAAACCAAATTACCCTTAAAGACCTGCGTGAAACAGCTGTTCAACTTGAAGAAACCATGATTCTCGAAATTAACAACGACGAAAAGAGCATACTAACTGAATTTGTTTTGTTATTCAACCAATTTGGAATTTTCTATACTGTCATGGAGGGTGCAAAGTCTAAGGTTGTTGTAACAAAAATTCCAGAACTGGCATACACTAGAATCAGTACGGAGAAAGATTATAAAGCTCGACTCGAATTTATAAAAAAACTTGTTATTGGCCATGTTCATAGCATCAGCGGAAGACAAGTCTCACGGATCACTCAACCCAAGGATATGTCATGGGAGATTGCAATCAAAAACTATCCTTTAGCCTTGATTAGCATCTACAAGTCGAGGGCTTGCAAAGAGGCAATAAAGTTTGGCGATAAACTGGACCTAGCTCAGTGCCAGAAACTAGTGAAAGATTTGTCGAGATGCATTTATCCGTTTCAATGTGCACATGGAAGACCGTCTATGATACCATTGGTTGACTTGTCATTTTCATAGTATAAATAGTGTTTACAGTTGAATCCACTAACTAACTCATTGAATTATTCTTAACTATTATGTTGATGCCTTACGCGGCTATGACATGACTCTCATAAAACTGGAAACAGTCATAAACTTAGTGATAGTCATAATATTAAGCACAAAAGATTGCTTTTTAACTACTGTACATAGGTTTTTCGTATTTTTGTCTTCCCCCACTCAATGTCGTCATATGCAATGCCCACGGACTAATTATACAGCTATTTCGGAGTTTACAGATTGTTTGATCAAGTCCACGGGCCGTGGGGGTGCCTATAAAACACGATACCAGCCATTGAGTCCTTTTTCATTCTTCTTCCTTCTCTTTCCATTTCAAAATTTACATACAAACAGACCTTCACCATGCCTAAGCCTAAAGTACTTTTTCTCGGAACTGTCTTCTACGCCACAGAAGAAAAATCTAAGCTTGCCGAGATTGCTGAGCTGGTCGACTTAGAATCGCAATCGAGAGAAGAGTTCTTTAAAGACTTGAAGGGAAAATACTCGGATGTTATTGGTATCTACCGCACTGTTTCTTCGACCAAAACTATTGGCCTTTTTGACGAGGAGCTGGCCAATGCCTTACCTTCCTCTGTGAAATTCGTTTCCCACCATGGTGCTGGCTACGATCAAATCGATGTCCCCTTCTTCACTGCTAGGGGTATCCAAGTCTCTAACACTCCTGGCGCGGTGACAAATGCCACTGCTGACACCCACTTTTTTCTAATTCTTGGTGCTCTCAGAAACTACGCTCACGGTGCTCACCAACTGAAGCAAAAGAAGTGGCTTAAAGATGTCGAGATCGGCCACTCTCCTGAAGGCAAAATCCTGGGTATTGTTGGTATGGGCGGCATCGGCCAGGCTCTGCGAGACCGCGCCCTTCCCTTTGGTTTTAAAGTGATTTACTATAACAGACACAGACTTGCTCCTGAGCTTGAGAAAGACTCTGAGTACGTTGACAACGTCGACGAGATTTTTGTTAAGAGCGACGTTATCGCGTTAAACGTCCCTTTGACCAAAGAAACATACCATCTGGCCAACAAGGAAAGATTGGCTAAGGTCAAGCCAGGTGTTATCATCACAAATTCCGCTCGCGGTCCCGTAGTTGACGAGGAGGCCCTTGTGGAGGCCCTGGACTCGGGTCGCGTGGGCGGCGTTGGCCTTGACGTTTTTGAGCATGAGCCCGAGGTACATCCCCGTTTATTAGACAACCCTAGGACGCTATTGCTGCCTCACATGGGAACTTACGCAATCGAGGCTAGAAAGACAATGGAAACATTGGTTCTCAAGAATCTTGAGTCTGGACTGACTACCGGGAAGCTGTTGACGTTGGTACCCGAGCAACAGGGCAAGTTTTAGTGGGTCATGTGATTTCGTGCTTGTAGAAATCTGAAATACATTTGAATTTTGCCATCGATTTTTTTTTTCCTTTTTTTTCTAAATAAAAGACACAGTTCTCTAAGACAAACAACAAATACAGCAACAACTAAAAATTTAAATAATAACACCAATAACATCAGTAATCGTACATCGCTTCAGGCCAATTTATAGACATGGTGAGCTCATACGACTCGTTTATTTCAGACGACGAAGAGGAACTTTGTCCTCTCTGCGTGGAGGAGATGGACATTTGGGACAGAAACTTCAAACCATGCCCTTGTGGGTATCAGGTTTGCCAGTTCTGTTACAACAACATCCGCCAGAATCCGCAATTAAACGGCAAATGTCCTGCTTGCAGACGGCCCTATGATGATGAATCTGTTGAGTACCGCACTGTCACTGACGATGAGTGGAAGCAAGAGAACGCCAAACAGGTCAGAAAGGAACGGGAAAAGAAACAAAAGGAGCGGGAGAGAAAGGAGACCGAACAGTCATCGAAGAAACATCTTTCGGGCATGCGAGTCATTCAAAAAAATCTCGTATATGTAATCGGCTTAAACCCCAACATTCCTACCGAGGAGCTACATCACACGCTGAGAACGGATCACTTTTTTGGTCAGTATGGTAAGATCCAGAAGATCGTCATCAACAGACGAACGAATCTCAATGGAAACCCGGGTCTTGGTGTTTACGTGACCTTTTCCCGGAAGGAAGATGCTGCGAGGTGTATTGCCGCTGTGGATGGCTCAGTTAATGACGGCAAATACCTGCGGGCTACGTATGGCACTACCAAGTACTGCTCATCTTATCTTCGGGGACAACAGTGCCAGAACTCCAACTGCATGTTCCTACACGAGCCTGGCGAAGAAGCTGACAGCTACACTAGACAGGACCTTTCCACAATCCAGCATGAAAAGACTACCACCCAGACGAAGCATGACTCCGGGAACGACATTTCGCTTCCTGCGTCTGTATCGTGGGCTACCAAGTCAGCTGGAACTATGACTACAAGCTCCGATAATGCTGTTTCTGGAATTTCGAATCAGCCAAACTACCCGCCTTTGCCTAGTGCTAAAAAAACCGTTGCTTCTTCACCTCCTCCTCCTGTGGTCAAGAAGGAAGAACCCACTATCATCTTACCCCAGAGGGAGCCTCCGAAAACGAGCCCTACAATTTCATTTATGGAACAGAGCTTAAGCATTCTTGCGGAAATGGACTACAATTACTCATTTTCATCGCCCGACTACGGTGTCACCGGTTTCCCGTTCTTCTCGTTCACCAACAAGAACTCTTTGCTTGAATTTCCCGAGAACGAAGAAGCTGTTGATATGCCCTCCTATGTCTTTACTACTATTAACTGCCCCCCCAAAATTGATCTGACTTTGAGAGAGGTTTACAGTATGCAAATCCAGCCCCCTATCCCCCCGCCTTCTCAAGCTCCTGCCAGCTCTCTTCCTGTACCTGCCTACACCAACAACCATCTTCCGGCCAGTGATCTCAACACCACCAACAACAGCACTCCCCAGCTGCCTAAGAATCTGCCTTACAAGACTACGTCCCCTCCAGGTTTGAAAAACTCTCAAGAACTCCTCGCTCACCTCATGAAGCGTGGCGCATAATTTATGTATACCTTCACACACTCCTGTAGCAAGCTATTAACACTGGGATCAATATAAAAACTCATTGGAACTGACTCTTCAATCTTAAATTGGCCTGTAAAAAAATTTGTAGCTTGATAATATGTTTTATTATTAAATATTTACTTCAATGGGAGGAGGGGGGTTTTTTTTTTCACTCAAAGTTACATCATATTTCTATCCGCAGTACGAGGTTTTGCTCTAATGATATTGTCAACTCTGAGTAAAAGCTCAACCGCTTCAGAAGCACTAGAAACAACCGCACGCTTCAGCTTGTAACTCTCCACAATACCTAACTCGCGCATGTCACCAATCTTGCCCTGGTCGAGGTCGAGACCAGAGGTGGTCATGCCGTTGTAAATGGCAGATCTAAGCTTAGTAACAAGCTCACTGGCATCAAAACCAGCATTGTCCGCCAGAATGGTTGGTAACTGACGAAGCGCAGTGGCAAAAGATTCAATAGCCAGTGCCTTCTTACCGTCAGCATTCTGAGCAGCACGGTCGACAGCCATAGACATCAACATCTCAGCACAACCACCACCAAGGGTAGTCCGAGTTTCCTGAGTAGTCTGTGAAAGAACAGACAGTGCATCATGCAAAGAGCGCTCTGCCTCCTCAAGCACCTGCTCGGTGGCGCCTCTTAGGACAATCGTGCACGCCTCGCCAGTGGCAACGCCAGAGAACTTGATCATAGTGTCTTCACCAATAATCACCTCCTCGATAGTATCACAAGTACCGAGCTTTACAAGCTCCGGGTGATCGAATGTAGACACAACCTCACCACCAGTAACAAGAGACAGTCTCTCGACACCCTCAAAATCAGCATGCTCGATAGAGTTGATGCCAGCTTCAGTAAATAGCTGCTCAGGCCAATTGTAGATAAGCTGACGGTTGACAAAACAGGTGATGCCATGTGCCTTGATCTTCTCAACCTTCTCTCTCATTTTCTGCTTTTCTGCCTTCTCAAGCTCAGCAAGCTTACTGGTTGAGTCGACTTTGAACTTGGCACCAAAAATCTTGACCTTATCTGTGTCCATAGGAGTATTGGCAATGAGAATCTTAGCATTCTTGATCTTCTTGGGTTGTTTGACACCAAAGGTTTTGTTTAAGATGAAACCCTCATCGAGATAAGAATCAGACAGCTTGCCGCCAGCCTTCTTGATGATCTGGATGTGTTCTAAGTTGGTCGAGCCCTTCAATCTGAGAACAGCATCAACGGCAAGCTTAGCAAAATACTCCTTGTCCTGACTTAAGATCTTAGAGCTGAGAGTAGTTTTTGCAATGGAGATCAGGTCCTTTCTGAACAGATCGCGGTCGTTAGATGAGTCGACGGCAGACTTTTCGAGAATCTCCAGGGCAGCCTTACTGGCAATTCTGTAGCCCTCAATGATAGTTTGAGGATGAATCTTCTTGTCGACAAGTTTTTCAGCTTCTCTGAGGAGCTCGGCTGCCAGGACAGTAACGGAGGTGGTGCCGTCTCCGACTTCGTCATCCTGAACCTTGGAGATATTCACCAGCACTTTGGCGGCGGGGTTGTCAAAAGGGATAGAACTGAGAATGGTTGCACCATCATTTGTTACAAGCGAGTTGCCGGTCGAGGCGGACGTCAGTAACTTGTCCATACCCTTGGGGCCAAGGGTGGTCTTTACCAGATCACCGACGGCAATTGCACCAACAAAGGCGGACAGTCTGGCGTTTTCGGCGCGCTCTTCAACAACTTGATCTCCAAAAATAGGCACTGACTAGCACGAGAAACAGTTAGAAATCATTGATACTTATGATCATAAAGATCTAGAGGATAAGACGTGATACTCACCATGGTTGCTTGGAAATATGATGATAGTTAAAAAAAGTAAGAAGATTCAAATGTTTGACATAAGGAGGCAAACACGGAAAAAAAAAAAGTTTTGGTTTTTTGTCAGTTACCCTACCCTAATTTCTTTCATTTTTTTTTTTTTCAGGTTTCCTCTGTTCTGTCCTTTTTTTTATTTTTTTTAATTTTTATTTATTATTATTTATTTTTTTTATTTTTTATTTTATGTTTATTAATTTTTTTTATTTTTAAAAATTAATTTTTTTTGTTTAATTTTTTGCCCTCTACAGTTTCTTTGCTACCATCCCCTTTCTGTTATTGCCTTCCCCCCTCCCTCCACATCCTTTTTGCGACCCATCACAACCCACCCCCCCAAACCCTATAAATTCATAATGACCGACAACGATGTGCAAATGGAAGACGTTGCTGAGGAGTCGCCACTCGCGCTCTCCAGTGAAATTCAGAACTCTCAATATGCCAACATCACTCGACCCCAGGAGTCTTTGAACCAATTAGACTCTTGGATAGAAACTCTCAGTCAATGCATTCCGCTGTCCGAAGCCAACGTCGAGGAGCTTTGCAACATGGCCAAGGATCTTCTACAGTTTGAAGAGAATGTTCAGCCTGTGAATGCCCCTGTCACAATTTGTGGTGATGTTCACGGCCAATTCCACGATTTGATGGAGCTGTTTAAAATCGGCGGACCCTGTCCCGATACCAACTATTTATTTATGGGTGATTATGTCGACAGAGGTTACTACTCAGTTGAGACAGTATCGTATCTTGTCGCCATGAAGGTTAGATATCCCAACAGACTGACTATTTTAAGAGGAAACCATGAATCGCGCCAAATCACGCAGGTGTACGGCTTTTATGATGAATGTTTACGAAAATACGGCAACGCCAACGTCTGGAAGATATTTACCGAACTGTTTGATTTCTTTCCTATCACTGCATTGGTTGAAAATAGAATTTTTTGCTTGCATGGTGGCTTATCTCCGAACATTGAGACAATCGACAATATTAGAGGCCTAAACCGTTTTCAGGAGGTTCCTCACGACGGCCCAATGTGCGACCTGCTGTGGTCGGATCCAGACGATCGTGGTTCTTGGGGTGTTTCCCCAAGAGGTGCTGGCTTCACCTTTGGTCAGGACATTTCTCAAG
Source organism: Geotrichum citri-aurantii (assembly GCA_030463015.1). Taxonomy (NCBI): domain Eukaryota; kingdom Fungi; phylum Ascomycota; class Dipodascomycetes; order Dipodascales; family Dipodascaceae; genus Geotrichum; species Geotrichum citri-aurantii. The sequence goes on from JAKVQX010000150.1 coordinate 20,081, forward strand.
AATTTAACCACACAAATAACCTCTCCCTGATTTCTCGTGCCCACCAGCTGGTTATGGAAGGCTATAGTTGGTCACATGAGCAACAGGTTGTCACTATTTTTTCTGCACCTAACTACTGTTACAGATGTGGTAACGAGGCTGCAATCATGGGCGTTGATGAAGAGTTGAACAGCGTCTTTTTACAGTACGATCCCAGTCCTCGTCCTGGCGAGCCTTCTGTTTCACGGAAAACCCCTGATTATTTCTTGTAGTCCCTTAATATACTAATATAATCAATGAAACCTATGAATCTATGAAATTTTAAACTTCTTTATAACTTGGAGAGCTTTGCGGCTCGATCGTTAGCGATATCACACATAGCGTTGAATGCCTCTTTGCATTCTAACTCATAATCATTTCGGTCGATTCTCCTTCTCATATCTTCAAAAATTTCGGGCCGGGACCGGCCATTGACAAAAACGACATACCGCAGTCCAGGAAATGTGACTTCGTAATTTGAATTGAGCTCCATGAGAGCTTGGGACTCTTTGGCGTTGGATTTTAAGCCGGCCTGCTCAGCCTGCGACAGCTTTGATTCGACTTTTTTTGCACCAAGTCGGGGATGTGCAGCAATGATTTTTGCGATAAGACTCGCATCGGTCGAAGGAGTTTCAAGAAGTTGCAAAAGAACTTTTCTAATAGATTCAATGAACTCAGAATAAGATGAGAAGCTTTTAGATTCGGGATTGAGCAAAGTTGTCAAAATTAAATTCTGGAGAGCCTCACACGGTTCAAAAAGCAGGGCTAGAGTCTGAGTCTGCTGTGATGTTTCTGCGTCAAGAAACTGCTGAAAGGGAATGAGATCAAGCATGGTAGACATTGATTAAACGAGAAATGAAAAACTTATTCTATAGACAAAAATTTTAAAGTAAAGGGTACTCAAAAACGAACCTGAAGAAAAAGATGAATTAAAGGTTTCGTTTAGGCGACCAGATTAATTTTATAGTATTTTCAGCCAAAAAACAGCATGTTCCATCTACCTGTCGGTTATCACCGATAGTGAGAAGAAAACTTAATACACAGTTTAAACACTAAGTATCAAGTCATAAGTTTATGATATGGCTTTATTGTTTAGAACCCACTCAATTGATTATAACATAAATATTTAAACCTTCTGATCTAAGAAATAAATCGAAATTGGCAGTAATGGCAAACAGGTTTTCAATCGCTCAGGTTTGAAATTCATGGACTGTACATGTGGACACACATTGTCAAGCTCGGATTGGGCCAAAAAGCTTCAACCATTAACACCATGACTTTAACTAAATTGAAATTCAACCTGAAAACCAATATATATTTTATTTAAAAATGATTTTCATTCAGTAGAAAATTGAAAAAGAATTACACAAAACCACCCTTTTAAATGCTAGCCTTTAAACTTCATAATGTTGGCTCTTCATTGTGGTATGTTTTGAAATTAAGCATCAACAAAGTCATCATCCATATCCCTCCAAATGATGGCTAAAATTGATTTTAGTTCATCAATTGAGAATTGGCCTGGAAAGCGTTTATTTAGTTGTTTCTACAAATATACCAAGATGTTTTCGATTGGGTTCCTGTCAGGACTTTGAGGTTGGCCAAACAATTGTCCCTAAATTTTGTATAAGTAAACATTCTTTGACCATTTTGGCCGTATGAACTGGAGCGTTATCTTGCTAAGATTTCATTGTATTTATTTTCCGTCATGACTGGTAATACGAGCTTGCATTTATAGTAAATTTTCAAAATTTTAATTTATTAAAAATGCCCTGTAACTGTAGAACTTGTCCAAAACTGAAATTTTTTGTTTTTCTTTTTCCTTCATCACACCACAACTTTTCATTTATTTACAAAAGATGTTTGATTCTGGTGTCATTTTGACCGCAGGTCGCAAGATTAGATAATGCTTAATTTATAAAGCTTGTGCTGTTATGTGTTGCTACTGGTAAAACTTTGAGAAAGGTTGAAGCTCGATTTAACGTTTCTCATGGCACAGTTCTACAGGCAATAAAACGCTTCAATGAACAACAAACACACAAATTTAGATCTCTACTTGATCGGCCAGGAGTCTTAAATGACAATAAGAAACGTGTCATTCATTGAATGTCATGGAATTTTCCATTAATGTCTATAAAAAATAACTTTGAGTGTTCAAGCGTGCGAGAGCACAGCACGGACGTTTCTGCAAGCCAAAAACATACGGAAATAAAAGTTAAGGAAGCGTATTAAGTTGGAGCCAGTGCTTGCTAAAACCCGGTTTAGATTTGTGCGGAAATGGTTGGCTGAAAGATGCCTTCAACAAGCCGTATTTTTCAGACAAAAGTATGGTTCTCTCAACTGGTGTAGGAGGCACCTCTTGGGTATTCCAGACCCCATAGAAAAAGTGTAGACCTGATCTAGATACTTCGGAATTTAAAGGAGGTTCGATATCAGTGATGGTATGGGCTGCAGTTTGGATGGATGGCCGGACTGATCTTCACATTCTCAACGAGTTTGGAGACAAGAAAAAAAAAAAACAACTCAATGACAGCTGAGATTTAAATGAAAACACTTAAATTTTTTTTTACCTATTTTATACCTGAGGATACGTTTCAGCAAGATAATGCGCCAATTCGTAAAGCAAAAGCAACGAGTCAATTTTTTGAAAACCACGGAATTTGGGTCATTGATTGTCAGGATTTTCGCTCTATTTAAACCCATATAATATGTCTGGGGCATGATCAAAAGAAATCTATATATTAAAAAGCATCTAGACATGAAGAATCTGAAAATAAAAGACAAAAGTTGGGCACTTATTTGTCGATGGCTCCGAGAGGTATGGCATGAGATTGATCAGGAAAAAATTTTGAGTCCTCAATTTAAGTCTACGTAAAAAGGCTCACCGCAATAGCACAAGCAAATGGTTTTCATACTTAGAATTGATACTAAAATGACTTAGCTTTAAAGTTATGTTATTTTTCCTTTGATTTGGGTGTCTTTATGTGATGTTATAATCGTTGTGAAAATTGAGGGTGCCATCATTGAAATGCTCGATTTTTTTTTTTTTAGTTTGGACAAGTTCTAATTGAGTTACTGTTGTGAAAATGACGGTCCAATCCTCTAGGGAGGTTAGTTCAGATATGACTTTGCTGTAGATTTCGTTTCATTGTAAAGAATAATAGAATTTGTTAAAATAGAGATATTGCATCAACCTCTGTTACATAGAACTGTCCCCGTACTTTTTCAACCAACCTTCCCAATTAAACTTTTTTATTGTTTACCATGAAAAAAAAAATTTCATCCACTTTCAAAGATTTACAACTTCCTTCACGAAATTTAGTCAAAATGTTTTCACGGCTTTTTTTTTTAGAATCTTCTAATTTTTATAAGACTTTTAACTTAAGACTCTAGTCGTTCATTAGAGCTGTGAAAATAAAATCAATTAGAAAGTAATTTCACGATTTTTTTAAAGTTCCACACGGCACGCTTCAAAACCGCCTTTATGGAGTTCAAGAACGCTCCAAAGTGTGTATTGAAAAGTTAATGCTTACTACAATACATGAATTGATTTTTTCTAAATAAGATAATTAGTTTGTGTTAAATGAAATCCATCCCTAGTAGCCGAGATGTCATGGCTATGGCGGTTAAAATTCGTTAGTAAGAAGACACTACACAAAAAGTACATTCGAAGTCATGACTGAAGGGTTTTATTTCTTGTTCAAAAGTTTTAGTTCGCACAAAACGGAGTGATATTATTATTCTTAGAATACGTGAAAAAGGAGGGAAGTTAATTGACATGTTTTTTAATCAATTTTACCATTATGAATCAAAATATAACGTTAAACCTTCGCATGTATGGAACATAGATGATTGCGGATTCAAATCCGGCGAAACAGTCAACGGTTCATGGGGGATTGCACTTAAAATAGTTAAAAAAAACAATGCTTTTTATGAGTTTTCAATTGATTTAACTACTGTTCTTGAGAATATCTCCACTCTTTTCATCTACAAGTGTGTTCACATTGTGGAAAGTTGGTTTCCAGAGGCTGTACAAAGTCGGGGGCTCGTTACAACATCCAAAACAGGTTTGATCAGCTTTGAAATATTTCTCAAATGATTTGAACGTTTTTGCGGTTTCTGAGTTAGGAACGTGGCAGATTTTGATACTTGACGGCTGTGAAACTCATGTTTCGAAATATTTCTTTGCTGCAGCTTTCAAAAAACGTGTCATCTTAGTATTTCTGCCTGCTTATATGTAAAATTTCCTAATTTCCTATAGCCTCTTGATTAAGCATGTTTTGGTGCTAAAAAAATTATTTCGTCGAAAGATAGCTTTAAATTTTGCTGAAAGTATTCCGGGATAAGACTATTGTTTATTGTCAACTATATGAACATTCGACAAAAAGACTATTCTTCAAAAAGTCATTTCTACAAGCTGAAAATAATCAAGAAATATTTCCCCGTGAAAAACTTTTGGTAATAAATTTGTTTCGTGGCAAAATGAATCTTCCTCTTCTTGATGGAAGTTCCAAGCTGCAAACAAAGTTTACAAGTTCAATGTTGACAAAACTTCGCCTACTAACGTTTTAAAAAACTGGATATCAATTCTCATTAATCTGAAACTTTTTAGTTTAAAAAAAAGATATCTCAACGTATATACATGTCGAACCACCCTCAAGACAGTGTGAAGGCTTTGAAACTTTATCGTGGGAATTCAGGAAGGCTCGCTGCAGAATAGGCTTTTAAAGAACAAAAGTACCGCATATGCAAAAACAAATTGAGCGAACTTTCAAAGAAAAGGTCTGAAGAGAGAACCCTAGTGCACAAAGACACTAACAACTTTATCTGGGGAGTGTACGAACCGTCTGATAAAGAAGTTAGAGAAATTACTGGTGGCGACAGTTCAAGTGACAAGGATGATAGAATTTAAAGATATGTGATCGTTTTAAACTCAAAGATTGGTTTAATAGATTCTATTAATATTATTTAAATGTTCCAAAAAATGTCATGTTGGCTTAAAAATAAGAGTTTAGTATTTGAGTTAAAGATCGGTATTGTTGTATTAATGTCTTCTTTGTATATTGTTTGAATAGTTATAAGGACTATAAACTGATGGCATTTTTAAAAGGTCGGGGGGGTTTTTTTTAATACGGGCACAGTTCTGTAACTGAGGTTGGTGCAGTACCATAGTTGTTTGAATTAGAAAAATTAAAACTTTGATTGAATTTTTTTGTAGTTTCATGGACTAACCCGAGCTTGGAAGGGGAGGGTCTATTTAAATTGGGCAAAGTTTTTACTGAGCGAAAATAAAAAAAAAACACTGTAAATTCAATTTTTTCATTCCTTATTCAAACAATTATTTCAACTACTTTTTTATTACAACTTATTATCACTAGTGCGAGCAGTCATTTCAGAGTAATTTCAGAAAAATTTAATAGATTTGAGAAAATAAAAGTAGTTAAAATAGTTGTTTGAATATGAAATGAAGAACTTGAAATGGCGGTAATTTTTTTATTTTCCGTTCAGTAAAAAAACTTTGCCCACTGTGTACACATCTACAATAAGTGAGTAAAACATTTGAAAAAAAATTGCGGAGGCTTTAGCATTTTTACTGTTATTATGAGTTTATTGTTCTAATAACTATTAAAACATTACACAAGGAAGACATTAATGCTACAAGAATTAACCCTATTAGCGGGGCTGCGCCTTTCACTATATATTTCACTTCACTTCAATGGCGCCGAATTTTCCACGAACCAAGTCCGTGTGTCAAGGGAAACCCACTAGGATCGTCACTTCAATGTGTTAGATTAAGTGGAAAGGCGTGGCTGTGAAACCTTGGCAGGCTATGCTGTTAAGCTGTCCATCAATTGAGTTGGTGCGGTAGCGAATCGAGAAACTTGACTACCGCTTCAATGCCCTTCTTAGTATCAAGTAGAACATTGATGTCAAGCTCCAAAGATATCGTTCTCAGGTATTTACGCCCCGATTTGCAAAGGGCGCAATTCTTCAGAAGGTGCACGACCGTTTCAGGCCGGCAACAGTCACATAAATGGCTTCTTTCCAAGACCCCCACCTTACCAAAGTAAGATCCCAAAGCTCCATGGCTAGTTTTCAATTGCACAATCTTACTAAAGGTGTGACAGATTGCTTTCTCCATGATTTTCCAAAGAGGGCTGTAATTGCTCGGGTTACCATAAAGACCAGGCTTGACAAATGATCTGTAAAATCTGCCTTTGGCACTTCCGTCGTAGTCTGATCTCCAAACTGCACTAGCTTTGACATTAATGCTCTTCCTTAAGTTGGTAGTGATGTCGCTACCAAGTGTAAAGAGGGACGAATTCACTTAAAAAAATAAAATAGTTAACTAATTTAATTAGCTATAAAGCAGAGAAGTCAACCGGGAGATCAAAGAAAAAACAATAACTAGTGTTAAAAGTTGTTTGCAGGAAGGGTCCTAGTTGGGGGTCTTAATCATTTAAAGATCATTGATGATTTCTTGGATCCCCGGAGATTCTCTAGAGTTTTTACATTATTTAGGGACACGGAAATTAGCTATGAAAGGTAACATTGCGAGCTTGGAAGAATATGATGGCTCGTCTAAAGGTTGCTTCATAGACAACACAATAACAAGGAGCGGAGCTCTACTTTAAGTTTTCACTTAAGAAACATAGTGTGAAACTTGTAGTTTCACAAGTTTTACAATAACTATTAAGTGAAACGCTTGATTGAATAAGAATAAAATAAATTAAATAAACTTGAATTAATTGAAATAAAGTAATGACAATAAAGACGATTAGGAGTTGGGCTCTTCAGTCCAACTCTGTTACACTATCCCTGTCTTCTCTTAGAATCGTCTCGGATTCGTTTGGTACTTGGGAGTGAAAATATTGTAATAGTGTATACGCCTTTGTCTAGGAGGCAGAGTAAGAAAGAACTCTGTTGAAACATTTAAGACAACAGTTGGATCACAGTCTTTGAACTGCAAATCGTTATTTTGAACTGTTTGGCCGTTTGCGTCTTGGAAGCGATCATAGCCCACGACTGCTTCAATGTGTTCTTTGCAGCATGATGCCTCTAACTCGGTACGAGGAGGTCAACTGGGGTACTCCTGGCAAGGTCGGTACGCTTTAAGATATTTAAAATTAACCATACTCTTCTTACGGGTGTCCTAAAGGTCTAGTTTGTAGGCGTTGTCGCCTGCGCTACTGAGCACCTTGTAAGGACCATAGTACAGGGGATAATTCTTTTTGTGTGCGGCTGATCGTACGAACCTGTCGTGACGAACCAGCAATAAGTCACCGCGCTTGAAAAGAAGTTCGGAGCGGTGTGCGTTGGCATAACGCTCCTGCTTACGCTGAGCTTCGGTCAAAGCGTCGCGCGTACGCTTAAGAGTGGCTTTCATTAAGTGAGCAAACTCTTCTGCGTCCTGATTAAGTTCAGCATTGCGCCTGATCAGTTCCACAATACTAGGTGTTCGTGGTTGGATGCCAAGGTCAGCTCTGAAAGGACTGCAACCAAGAGATTTTTGAAAGAGTTATTGTAAGTAGACTCTATGAGAAGAACTGTGTTGTACCAGTTGTCGTCATTACTGAAGCGGAGGGCTTCAAGTATTTGTTTGATAATCATATTAACTCGCTCAGTTAAGTTGCTTCCATGGTGGTCTGGTATTCCAGAAAATATCTTTTCCAACTGACTCCATCTGGCAGATCTGAAAGAACAGAAATGCTAGGGGCTCATTTTCAGTCACAGGCCTTTGCTCTTTGGCCAGTTTCACAACTGAGTTATTTGGACAGACCTCTCTAAGTGCTCTCAGAGCGAACCGCTTACCAAGTTTTTCAGCTCGCCTGTTAAAAGGCGAGACACTTGCGTCTCGCTGCAAAATACAAGCTGCAGTGGACTTAAATGCACCCAGAGTCTTCCTCAACGCAAGATTCTGAATACTCTTATGTTTATCCTTTTGAGTCTTTGATAATCATTGGTACTACACTGGACTGGCGTATTACATGATTGGTCTAACGCACGAAATATAAAGTTGCCTCATAGTCTGACCAGTTATGGCTTAAAGGACACCACCTAGTCTTCCTATTGCGCCAACTGCTTTAGTAGCCTTTGAAATCACATTTTTGGCTTGTTTTCCAAAAAAAAACCTGCTGTTAATAGTTATTCCTAGAATTTTTAGACTGCTTTGACGTGGTCTTCTCAAAGTTCCTTCCACCGGGATTTTGAGCTTTCTCCTCCATCCCCTTGCTTTTTTTCCTTTGCCAGGGAAGCGAGGTCGTATATGGATGAAGCCAAGCTTATCACCGTAGTAAAACTCAATGTGTGACTTTTCAGCCCAGTTATGACGTATTAGGCTTTAGCGTTACAGATGATTCTTGTAAAAACGGTTAGCCAATATCTAAACAACTGTGGTACACGATAGTAAAATATGAAGAACCTGTTTCAGTAAGATTTTTCTACTTTTTAAATTTTTTTTTGTGGGATTTATTAAATTAATTGATTGAAATGTTTTGAGATTTCTCAAGCGTGCTATTTGTAACTAAAGACAGCCAAAAAAATGTGTATGTAGTTGATACTGTTAAAAAAATATTTTTTAATCTCCATTCCTTATTTCTGGAATTTGCAAAGATAAACTTTCATAATTTGCAAACTGAACAATGAAAGTTTAAAAAAATCAGAAGGGATTGAAATATTTGGGCTAGAGTTGTACAGCAGTCCAAATTAACATCGGCACAAAATAACTTTATTTAACGACTTCAATAGTGAACAATTTAAAACATTGTATTATCAACGTCAAATACAAATACAGCAAAACTTGTTTTGTCTGCTAAAATTTTAAAGGTATTTAAGCAAAATTATAAAAAATTTGAGGAATAATTTTATTTTGGACCAATAGCTGGGTCAGACTTTAGTCAAGAGTGGTTTGCCAGCCCTGAAAGCCCTCATTAGAAATGACATCAGTATAAGCAAGAACAACTTTACTAATTTGTTCAAAAACTCGCATTTGTTTTTTGGATACTTTTTTTTATCATCTAACTTATTTTTGAGTTGGGTGGTTTGTATTGAAGCAATGGTATTTGAAGAGTGAGCTTCAGCCAAAGCCTTTTGTAATACCCTTACGCCAAACAACAAGTTTCAATTTTCTTCCCTCAAAGCTTCAATTTCTTTACTAAGAACAGATATCATTGCAATTTTGAGGTGTCTCTTTCTTGCTCTCCATCTTTTTTGAGTCACTGGGGTGGGAATTTCCATCTTTTCTGACTCAATAACTGACTCCTCTTGCACTGGTTCATCAGGGACGACATTATCATTATGCATCTGCCTTCGATATTCAGCCAATGCAACATCTGGACTAATTTCTAGTAATCCGCATTTTTTAACCTCCTATGATATTTTTGGGACTACAGGCTTCTTTCCTTATCCTCATATACAATTGTCAGGTGTACGTATAGTCCACCGGATTACTAAACCTAGGTCTCAAGTGAGAAGTCCGTATTACGAATAACTAAGTCTATTTTGCTATGTCAAAAGGTATTAGGAGGTGCTCGTGTAGGGATTCGGTAGGAGTAGTTAGACTTACAAAAATAATAGAATGTAGGGAATCCTATATCTGGTGGTCGATGGTCCTTTGGGTTGAATCAGAGCGAGTGGTTAGACCCCCACAACTTAAATGGAGACAGAAAAAAACTTTTTTTTCACGACAATAAGAGCTTTTTAAAACACTTGTAAAACAACAAATTCCTA